>QLPN01001075.1:0-18365 GCA_003314395.1 Albatrellus ellisii
TTCAAACACAAGATTTCCCTTGCAGCACTCAGCCCTCCTATCTTGAAAAGAATCATGGATGTGTAAAAAGAAGACCACAACTATATCATTTGGGACAAGTTGGATGCAGACTTGAGGAAAACTGCAATGTTCACACATTGGAGTGAAGATGAAAAGAAGATGCTCTTCTACGATGGGAAACTTTATGTCCCAGAAACAATGTATGCCAAACTGATGAAGACCTGCCATGATTCACCACTTGTAGGACATCCAGGTTACAAGAAAACCTTGGAAATGGTTCAATGACATTTCTGGTTCCCAAATATGGCATCATATGTGGAAAAATATGTCAAAAGATGCAACTTGTGTCAAAGGATGAAGACTTTCCCTACCAAACCACAAGGAGAGTTAATGCCTAATGAAATTCCCTCATGACCTTAGCAGATTATCTCTACAGATCTTATCATCAAATTGCCTGAAAGCCAAGGCAATGATTCTATTCTCATGGTCATGGATCATTTCACAAAAATGATTCATGCTATTCCAATGACAGAGACAGTCACAGCAGAAGGAGTGGCACACCTTATGAGAGATCATATTTGGAAACATCATGGTCTTCCAGAGAAGGTATTATCAGACAGAGGACCTCAATTTGCATCACAAGTCATGCACAAATTGAATCATTTATTGGGGATTCAAACAGCTACATCTACAGCTTATCATCCTCAAACAGATGGACAAACAGAGCAGATAAACCAAGAAATCAAACAATATTTCTGCATTTTCATAAACCATTGACAGAACGATTGGGCAAGCTGGTTGCATATGGCCAAATTTGCTTACAATAACCACATTCATTCAGCAATGAAGTATTCACCATTTATGCTGAATTATGGACAAGTTTGTAGCAGGGCTCAAACATATCAGAGAAGAAGCAGAGGTGTCATTGAAGAAAGCAGCAGGTGATATGAAGAAGTTTTATGATGAACATTGAGGCAAAACTCCTGTTTATGCCATTGGAGATAAAGTTTGGCTTGAAGCCACCAATATCAATACATGCAGACTGATGAAGAAATTGGATCACAAACGTCTTGGACCATATGAAGTACTTGAAGTACTTTCAAACAATGCAAACTTCCAAAGACAATGAAAATTCATCCAGTTTTCCATGTTGTCAAACTTTGCCCCTTTGTCAAAGATGTCATTGTCAAATGAGAAATTCATCCTCCTCCCTCTCCCATCATCAAAAATGGTGTTGAAGAATATGAAGTCAAAGAAATTCTCAATAGTCATCTTTCTTGAGGTAAAGTTCAGTATCTGGTCAAATGGAAGGACTACCCCACAGAGGAGAATTCTTGGGAACCTGCTTCAGTATTGATGGAAGATGTTCCTGATATGCTTAAGAGGTACCATAAAGAACATCCTCAAGTGATACATTCAGTAGCCATTTATTCCCTTTATCAGATGGAATATTCACCTGAGATGATGGCTCAACCACATTATGCTCGACAACTTCAAGAAGAGATACCCATACCCACCCCACCAGTTCTAGATGAAGGATATGAGGAAGTTCCCTTTGGCATCATTGAAGATGAAGATGACCTTACAGATGAAGACAATGATGGAGTTATTACTTCCAAATCATATGAAGATTTGAAAGAATTACCCAAGTCTTCCTCCATCATTCCTCTTTCACCACCACTCTTTGCTGGCATTCCTTTCAAATCTATGGAAGGAGAAGAAGAAGATATTTGCCATGCATGTTCATCTCCATTCTTTGCTCATCAAGACATCTTGCCTTGAGAAGGGGGTATTTGTCAGGCCACTATTATTTTCCCTATTTTTCTCTTCATTTTCCTTTATTTTCTTATGTCTCTATCATCAGAGATCTTACAATCACTCCTGATCTATCAAAGTGATTCCCACAGTCATGCATTCTTTTCCTTCATCTTTATCCGCCAATGATGCATATGTCATCCAATCAGAGATCAGCCTGTTCTATCTTTAGTTATACTTCATTTTCTCACTCTTACTGTGGATGCTCACCAATCCTTCTCACACCTGCTGTGGAGTATCACCAATCACTCCCACAGTCACTGTGGAGCCTCAGTCAGCACTTATGTGTCCTGCTAAGAGCGGCCTAATGGACGATCTTAGGGAAGGTCTAATATGTTACTCCTGGTAACCAAGGTTTGAACGTTGGTTTGATGAATGTAATAGAGGTTCCGAATGACGATGAAGAGTGGGATTAACGATATAGTTACGAGGATGATACCACCGATAACGATACAAAGATCCAGTTTGACTTTAGTGTAAGATGTCTTAATAGCTTTTAGAGTTCTTAGACTTAGTTATGAAAGAGTGAAGCGAGTGGTTAACGAGCTTAGATCAAGCGCAGTATAAGGAGAATCCCTAGATTGCGAAGTTGACAAGACTGAGGTTTTAGACCGCCAGTTTGTCAACTATTTATACAGAACTGGAGATCTAAGTATAGTAAAGTTGCGCAGTAAGGTGCAGTAAGTAAACGATAATGCGCAGTAAAGCGCAGTAAGTACAGATCATGTGGTATAAGTGGCTCAGCCACAAGCGCGTAACAAACATGAAACAAATAAGAGTAAATAAAAGCAAAAAAAGGGGAGTCCTTGCTAATTGTATAGTAATAGTCCTTAGCAAGTAAATGTTATAATAAATAAAAGAAAGATAGAGAGAAACAGATAAGTCTTAATATAGTACCTGGAGCTAAGCTCACACTTAAGTATGTAAATACTTAAGTACTATAAAAAGAGAGAAAAAAGATAAGTCCTTACTAAGTAAAGTGGAGCTAAGCTCACACTTGTAGTAATAGTACTACACTTTACTAGTAAGTAAGATAAGAAAAGAAAAAAGAAAAACCGTTACGAGGTGCCAAAGCAAGTGCCTCGTAACATGTCCTCTCTATTATTAGGTATGACATCATTACTATAGTTTCTCATTCTCTGGCCCTATACTGTACTGCATGGTCTGTGCATGTTCTATGATACTATATATACATGGGACTCCTAGTGGTTTATTCCCCAGTTCTGATCATCTGGGATATCCACTAGTCTAAGTGTGATTGTCCTTTTTGTTGTTTTAGCTTTCCTCAGTTGTTTGGGTTCAACATAGCATTGGCCTCACACAGACCCATGTACACACATCCACAGCTCAATTGATGGCACCTGTTGTTTGCGCAGGTTATGGCAGGCAACAAATATAATGAATATTGTTAAGATGTATGGCAGCATGGCTGCAGCGATGATAGGTAGTTGTGAACAACAGAAGGTTGTCACAAGTGAGAGAGAGAGAGCTGCAAGGTATGTGAATAGAGGTATAAAGCGTATGTAGCGAAGGTACTCACTCAGTTGTCTGAAGACGACAACTGAGGAGACATGATGTGGGGTAGTGTTATATATAGTGGTGGGAAGTGAAGTTAAAGTGGAGAGGATATTCCTAAGTACAAGAATACCCATATCGGTGAGGATGTGCGTTGTCCAGAGTATGTGTGGAGTGAGAGTAGGGGAGAGTCCCAGAAGGTGGTGGTGGTGTAAGGAGTATGGGAAGTGCCGAACGAAATTGTAGGTAACATACACGCATGTTTCAACACCTGTGCCAGCTTCTCACTAATGGCACCTTTCCATACTCATGGCTGACACCTCTGGGGAGCACCAGCAATGTGTGATGGTATGTGAGTCAGGGGCTGTGCAGGGTGATGTGGATGGCATGGCCACAAGCAAGACACAGCCACTTGTGTCACCTGCATCCAGCACAATTGGGCTGCACTATTAAGTGGGACCACAGTTCACAGACAAGGAAGAGGATGAGGAGACCAGTTAGCAAGTGAGACATGTTGTGGACACAAAAGCTTGAGTATGTGCTGACTTTGTGGTGATGGCAGATGATGCAGATCAAGCTGCTGCATGGGTTCAACTGCCTGGCAGTGACTGGGTTCTCAGAGGCAGATATCATGAACCTTTGGAGGCAGTTCCATAGCTGCTAAGAGCAGCCTATTGGTCAGTCTTAGGGAAGGTCTGATACAATAATACCCCTGGTAACAAGGTGATTGATATGCACTTGGTATGTGTAGTAACTGTTCCAGATGATGAAGAAGAGAGGAATCAATGAGATAATGATAAAGATGATTTCTTCCAATGACGATATGAGGATCCAGAGTGACAAGTATAGGAAGTCTGAGCAATGTTTAGAGTGACTTAGAGTTCTTAGACTTTAATGATTTAGAGTAAAGCGAGATAAATGCGAGCTTTAGGTCAAGTGCAGTAAAGGAGAATCCCTAGATTGCAAAGTTGACAAGACTGGGGTTTAAGACCACCAGTCTTTCAACTATTTATACAAAACTAGAGTGCTAACTATAGTAAAGTTGCACAGTAAATATGCATCTGTGTAATACGTCATGTGGCTCAGCCACTAGTGCAAAATGAACATAAAGTAAACAAAGGAAAATAAAGATGAAAGAAATGAGTCCTTGCTAATTGTATAGTAATAGTCCTTAGCAAGTAAATGTTATAATAAATAAAGGAAGATAAAAGAAAAGAAAGATAAGTCTTTTATAGTATCTGGAGCTAAGCTCACACTTAAGTATGTAAATACTTAAGTATTATAAAAGAGAAAGGAAATGTGAGTCCTTACTAAGTAAAGTGGAGCTAAGCTCACACTTGTAGTAATAATACTACACTTTACTAGTAAGTAAGATAAAAAGAAAAAGATAAAAAGAAAAAGAAACATGTTATGAGGTGCCAAAGCAAGTGCCTCATAACAATAGCCAGTCATCTCCAGACTACTTGTCCACCACTGACTTTGTTAATGACAAGGAGTGTGCATGATTGATGGTTAATATTTCTCCATTGGAAGCTCAACTGACAGGGTCTTGCAGGTGAGGAGCATGCAAGGGCATTGAAAGAACAGTGGATTGATTCAAGAGACACCACCAGAACAGCATCCCTCTCTCAAGGTGATGTGTCTGCCTTGTCTATCCTGCAAGGCATCCTTGTCAGTATCTTTTTCCCCCTCCTCCCTTTCTTCCACTTTTGAGAACAGAAGCAGCCTTTGTTCTGGAATGATGATGTCTCCATCAACCCCCTTGGAAGCATGGTATTTTCATACATCCCTGTCCCTATGCATCTTGTCTTTGGCTCAGGTTTGCCTGCCTCACAGTGCTAAGAGTGGCCTATTGGATGGTCTTAGGGAAGGTCTACTACAACAATACCCCTGATAACAAGGTAATGGATACATGTTTGATCAGTGTAGTAACCATTCCTGATGATGAAGAGAGGGATCAATGAGATAGTGATGAGGATGATACCACCAATGACTAAACAAGGATCCAGAGTGATGAGTTTAGGATATCTTAGCAATGCTTAAAGTGACTTAGAGATCTTAGACTTTAGTTCTTTGAGTGAAGCAAGTTTGTAATGAGCTTAGGTCAAGTGCAGTATAGGAGATTCCCTAGATTGCAAAGTTGACAAGACTGGGGTTTAAGACCACCAGTCTTTCAACTACTTATGCAAAACCAGAGTCCTAAAGATAGTACAAGTAAATAAGGTTCATGGATCAACAATGATTGCACAGCAATCAACAAAGTCACATGACTTAGATGCATCCATGATTATAGTAAGTGGCTCAGCCACAAGCACAAAATGAACAAGAGGTAAACAAAGATAAACAAAATGAGACAAGTCCTTGCTAATTGTATAATGATAGTCCTTAGCAAGTAAATGTAAATAAATAAATAAAGATAAAAGGAAAGGAAGAGATAAGTCTTTATAGTACTTGGAGCTCAGCTCATGCTTAAGTATATAAGTACTTAAGTACTATAATGAGAAAAGAAATGAGTCCTTACTATAAGTAGGAGCTAAGCTCACTGCTGTAGTTAATACTACACTTATAGTAAGTAAAATATAAAAGAAGAAAAAGAGAAAAAAGAAAAAGAAAACCATTACAAGGTGCCAAAGCAAGTGCCTTGTAACACACAGATGGTGCATGCAGATGGGATCAGTGGTCAGATTATAGTGAACCTTCTGTTTGGGCTATTGAGATGCCTTTAAGGCTCTTTGTAGAATGAAGTGTCTGTCTTAAGAGTCATCATTGTTAGAAAGTGCAATTGCCAAAATAGTGACTTGGCTTGGGTTTGAACCAAGGACCTCCCTTACTCTGGGTGGGTGCTCTAACCACTGAGCTACCAGGCCTTGTCTAAGTGAAGTGCTATTAGCACAATGTGGAGCTGTCATGACTACTGTAGAGTTGTAACTCTGCTACAAAAGTATTGTAGCTCTGTTATGAAGAGTAGTAGCACATGTACAGGGTTGGGCATTTGACCTTAACTCCAACAATCATCACACCTCAACTATCATTAAACCCTCTTAGGTGCTGATACCTTAAATTCTGGGTGTGCTTTGAAAACATTCTCCTCTATATAATTCATACTCCAACACTCTTTTTATACTTGTGCAGCCAGGTTGACAATACAATCATTGTTCCTTTTGCTGTAACAGAATTGGTGCATCGGCAATCTCCTTCATTCATATAAGGCATGTGTATCTATGTGAGGCCAACATTTGCCAGCAAGGTCATACAATGTATAAGAGAGGAAAGGGGCTAACACCAAGGATGAGATCATGCTTAAGCAAATAGATATCCCAGATGTATTCAGCTAAAGAAAGAGTATGATACAAGTATCCTATATATACTAAAGAGACCTGTGCACAGACCATGTGTCTACTGTAGGGCAGGTGTATCATAAAGGAATGTGCAGCATTCCTGTGAATGATCAATAAGCAACTTGCACAGCATCAGTAAGAATGTGCAGCATCTGTGAGAAGCTCTGTAAGCAACTGTGAGAATATGTGTCATGATTATATAGTAATCAGCCCAATGATGAATGAAGAATGAGTCATAGACAATAAGATCTACTGTTAATCTGAAGATGAAGATATCTTTAGTAGATCTTATCTGATAAGTGTAAAAGAAATTGTAAAATGAAAAGAAAAATAAGGCATCCTGACAATCTATCTGATAATCAATGTGATGCATGTTTATTCTCAAGTATATCATGTACACTACTGCTATTGCAGCATCACACCCAAATTCACCTCTTGCCATGGATTCTGAAATCATCTGTCACTGTAGCACAAAATCAGCTGTGGTTCTCTCTTGCACAGTACATGTACATTATAGGTCTATGAAGGAGACTAGTGGAACAGGCCTGCACATGTTCATTGGTCATGTGACATTGCAGTCAAAGTATTATGATCATATGGTATCTTCTCATACACCATCTTCACCTCTGTCAGGATGTACTTATTTTTCTTTTCATTTTACAATTTCTTTTACTCTAATCACATAAGATCTACAGGAGACATCTTACCTCATCTCATCAGACTAGTAGTAGATTTTATCATGATTATCTATGACTCATATTCATTTAGTCATTGGGCTGCTTACTATACTGTTATGACTACATTTCCCACAGATGCTTATTGATGCTATGCAATGCTGCACATTGCTTACTGATACTTCTCACAGATGCTGTGCATCTTACTTACATATGCCTGCCATATAGTGACAGTACATGGTCTGTGCACCAATCCTCTTAGTATATATAAGTCACTATTGTAGCATGTATTCTTTAGCTTTATACATCTGGGATATCCACTTGATAGTGTGTGTTATGAGGCACTTGCTTTGGCACCTCATAATGGGTTTCTTTTTTTCTTTCTTTTCTTTTTCTTATATCTTACTTACTATAAGTGTAGTATTAACTACAGCAGTGAGCTTAGCTCCTACTTATAGTAAGGACTCATTTCCTTTTCTCTTTATAGTACTTAAGTATTTACATACTTAAGTGTGAGCTTAGCTCCAAGTACTATCATTATACAATTAGCAAGGACTTGTCTTATCTTGCCTTTGTTCATCTTCATTTACTTCTCATTTTGACTCATGCTTGTGGCTACATTACACTTAGTTCACTATGGATGCAACTGGGTCACATGATCATGTTGATTGCTGTGCAGTCATTGTTGATCTGTGAACTTTAACTACTTACACTATCTTTAGATCTCCAGTTTTGTATTGTAGTTGAAAGACTGGTGGTCTTAAACCACAGTCTTGTCAACTTCACAATCTAGGGATTCTCCTATACTGCACTTGATCTAAGCTCACTACAGCCTCACTTCACTCCCTAAGAACTAAGCCTAAGATCTCTAAGTCACTCTAAGCATTGCTAAGACATCCTACACTCATCACTCTGGATCCTCATTTAGTCATTGGTGGTATCATCCTCATCACTATCTCTTTGATCCCACTCTTCATTGTCATCAGGAACACTTACTATGCTTATCAAGTGCATATCAACTACCTTGTTACCAGGGGCATTGTTATAGCAAACCTTCCCTAAGACCATCCAATAGGCTGCTCTTAGCAGTGTGCATTTATCCTTCTTGTATTACCTCATACCTCTTCCCTCTCCTCCTCATACTCTTGTGACCTTGCTATTCAGTGTGTGCCACACAGCCTCTGGCTTTGCAAATCTTCCTTCAGCTTGCTCTGTCTGCATGCTGCAGTCTATAATTAGTTGTCCACATGCCCACTGAAGCAACAGTGGATCATGACCACCAGTATGTGCTGCCCTCACCTCCAACCACACCAGTATCATCATCTTCAAGCTCCCAGCCTCTTGAGGCATGTGCAAGCATGCAGGGCTTTATTTCATTGTTTCCAGGCCAGAACTTGAGGTATTTCATTAGTGAGGTTGCAACAGTCACCAATGCAGTCCCTGAACATCACAGACTTCATCCAGACCTGAGAAAGAAGCAGGATCAGGCTTATTCAAGCCTTGAAGAAACAAACAAAAAATAAATGCCCACCTGCTCAGTATCAGCCACTGTTCACATGTGAATCAGCAGCTTTCTCATGACTTATAACTTGACAGCAGCCAACCAGGTCTGTTCACTCTCTGGGTTGGCAGTGAATGCCTTCTCAAGCACAATCTCATCACAATGCTGCTTCTGGTACATCTTGTAGTACCTATGTGGCTGCTGCAGGCTGTTTGACTTCATGTTGTTTGCCAGATGCATAAATGTTCCAACTATGTACCAAATTTCCAACTGTGTGCCAAACAAAGTTAGGTATGGCTGCAGCAAGCAAGTTAATATGAGAGCTTCTGTTTGGTGTGAGGCATGATTAATGTAAGGGAGGGACAGGGATAATGAAATTGACAACCAAGGGTTTATACTGGTTGCTGTGTGGCCTGAAAAGCCATTGCCTCAGCAGTGGGCATGATCCACTCACAGTGAATTCCACTAGTCCCGTAGAATGAGCAGAGGGCTGGGGATGTTCATTCTGGCTCTGTGATGGAGCAATGATATTGTCTTTTGTGCTGATCCTACTTCCAACTCCAATCTGATTTCATGACCCTCCTATTATGCCACTTTGGGACTAAGCAAGTCAAGGCAAACACTGTATGCCAGGAGTACATCCAGGACAAGAATCACCTACATAGTTGCACTCAGTCACCCTCTCTGAATTGGTCAAGCACCTTGGCCACATTGGCACCATGCATGTCAATGAGATGGAGATGGGCAGGTCCATCACCTGGATCAACAACAGCCCCAAGGTGCTTGCAAAGCAGGAGGCATCACTGAAGGAGCAGGAAACCATGAGCAATGAGGCACATGAGAGCATCCTCATTCAAGAAACAGATTGAACATGCAGTACAGAAGGTCAAGCAGAAGGTCAAATATAGCAAATCAGCATCAGCCCCTGATGAAGTGTGGCAAGGGTGAAAAGGTCATGGGGCAAAGTCTGCTTGATCAGCCCCTGTACTGGTCCCACAATTTGGCAAGGGCCCAAATAGTAACTCTGCAAATGCCAGCTCTAATGTAGCCAAGCAGATAGCAAATCTGTGATGTCAAGCTGGATGAAGAGGAATGGTGGGCTGTTGTCTGTTGCTGGAAAGCTGATGATGGGGGACCAGGAGCACAAGCAGCAGTGAATAGATCATGATTCTGTCACTGTATAGAGTGGAGAGGAAAAAGTGTGCATGCAGGTCTGGGCAAGCAACAACAGGGAGTATTATTGATAGCAGGTATGTGAGCATGTTCCCAAAGGGAGAGAGAGCAGTAAACATGTCTGCAGTGATAAAGATACATATGAACACAGTAGGTGTCACACGCAGTGAGAACAGAGAGCTGCAGGAGAGTGTAAGTGTAAGAATAAGGTGGGGTAGAGGAGAACTTACCAGTAAGACATCTGAGAAGTTTGTACAGTATGATGCCTATCTTATATAGTGGAATGAGGTAGAGTTGGAGCAGAGAACATGTCGGTTGAATACAACAACTACCATATGTGGGAGGGATGTGCATTGTCCCAGAGAGTAGAGTGGAGTGGGAGCTTGGACATGTATGTAGAGGTGGGTTGAGGAGATGAGCAGTAGCATGTGGTTCATGATGGTATGTAATATGTAGGTCACAACTGCAAGGAAGGAAGTCAGATGAGAAGTGTAGTGGTTCATACTGATATATCAACAAAAGGTGGGGGGGAGAGCAAATGAGGGAGATAGAGTGAACTGGAGCAGGAGAGTGAGGGAAAGAATGAACAAGTACTGCTGCAGGTGCATGTGGTGTCAATGCCATGCAACTATAGGCACTGCAACAAGGGTGATATGAGGGGATGTAGATGGTGGGGGTGATAGGTAGTGATGTGCATGGCTCAGCCCAAAGCCATAAGCTGGCCATTGCTGGGCCTGAGGGAGCCAGGCCAACATAGGCTGTGTGGAAGGCTTCCAGGGGCCATGGCTTTTGGTGGCTAAATCATGCTTTTCTATCCAGATTTTTGCAAACTACAACTGTGCAGTTTACAGCCTATAACTTTTAAAAATATATTTGCAGTTGTTGTCTATCAATTTTACCATCATGTCAACAGAAAGAGTGCCATGAGATAGATGTCCCCCTAATCCCTCCAGCCATCTAATTGCTGACTCTAATGCTGCACAACCTGCATTAGTGTCTCATTGTGTGAGCATTGCACTTGCCCAGGCCAGATGTGCAGCAGAGGCACAGATCACTCCATCTACTGGTGACATTGCTCTTGATCACTCTCCTGAACAGCAAGATGTTGATCAATTGGAAGTGCTATCACTGCCACTGATAACCCCTACAACCACATCATGAGCCAGCACCATCCCACCTACTGATCCAGATAGTGAGGATTCAGATCACACATCTACAGCAGCAAAAAAATCCAAGAAGAAACAAAAGTGTGTATGAAAACTGTCAGGTATGTGATCAGATTCATCAAGTATGCTATAATAGTAACAATACCTATTGCAGATGCAAGTGACACTCCTCAAACAGATGAAAATTGAATGTACAAGGATGTTGATGTCATGGACATCAACTCTGATACACCAAGCAACACCATGATGAAGAAGAACAGGAAGAACCCAACAGCAGATCTTGCTCAGTTTTTCAAGGCTGCATGGCACATCAAAGATGATAAATGTGGTCAATGCCAGTGCAAGTTGTGCACAAGAGTGATTGACTATATACATTTGTTGATTGAATCCCTCCATCACCAGGGTCTGTATCGACAGTCATGCAAGTCTATCAGTTTTCTATCAATGCTCCCCAAGGATGCAAAGCAAGATGCAAAGAGGCCTTTGAGAAAGCAATGGAACAAACTCAAGTGGACAAACACTTCCACCCTGATGAATGCAGGCCATGTGTGGGAGTGGAACTGGAATAGTTCTTATTCTTATACAACAACACTACTGACTACTTATAGTAAGTACAGTAGTGCATGGACCAGAGCAGTATGGACAAGGAGGCATGTGTATGCATGTGTGCAGACATATGTGTGTGTATACAGTAGAGAGACAAAAAAGGAAGGAGGTGGTTAGTCATCATGTAGTTGTCAACACATCCCATAAATCCCAATGACAAACCAGTTCCATACATGGATGACATATTCAAGGAAGCTGTGACACAGTGGCTGATTGAAACTGATCAGGTACAGTTCATTCTTTATTCTAATGTTAGTTCTCATCATCACCAACATTTCTGCTTTTGAACATCCCTCCTTCCAAAATATGATACATGCTGCCTCTTGAGCAACCCACAGCATCAAGATCCCCAACAGAAAACAAACATGCAATGAGATAATTGCACTCTTCAAGACACAAATGGTTGAGCTGAAAGATCATCTCAATGTTCATACCTTTCATTCACAGCTTCATGTTCTAATCCACTGTCCCAGAGCCCATATGTTTCTGGACAAATTAGTCTAACCTGTGATGCATGCCAGGCCTTGAATATAGATGGGTATTTTGCTGTGACTGGTCATTGGATCAAGGAGTGTTCCTGTTAGAATGCACAATTGCCAAAATAGTGACTTGGCTTGGGTTCAAACCAAGGACCTCCCTTACTCCAGGTGGGTGCTTGAACCACTGAGCTACCAGGCCTTGTCTAAGTGAAGTGCTATCAGCATGATGTGGAGCTGTCATGACTACTGTAGAGTTGTAACTCTGCTACAAAAGTATTGTAGCTCTGTTATGAAGAGTAGTAGCACATGTACAGGGTCAGGCATTTGACCTTATCCCTAGGTAGATGGACCTTTGTCTCAGATTTACACAGATGAATATGGCACACAATGGCCAACAATTAGGTCAAGCCCTTTACAAGATCTGCAACCACCTTGGAATTGTTCACAAGGTGAGTAATTTGATCAAATTTCATTTGTCTATTTATCATTCATAGATTTGTCATATAACCTGTGACAATGCATCAAACAACAGCATGATGATTGCCAAATTTGCTCATTGTTATCAAAGTAAAACAGGGCAGACATTCAATGTCAAAAAATGACATATTCAATAAGTTGATATCTCCATAGTTGGCAATGGTACCTTACTAATGTTATTTTGACTCTGCAGGTGCCATGCTCATATCATCAACCTTGCTGCTCAAGCTCTCATCTCAACAAGAAGTAAAGCCAAGTACTACAACCCTCACAGCATTGACAGACACACACCAGATGTCAGTGCATGGGACCGAGATGAATTAGGGCTCATACAGTGATATGTGCTGTGGTATGGTGATGGCAAAATCTACAATAACAACCACAACAATTACTGAGGGGTGTGAGTTGTAAGACCCACTAGACACCAAAGCAGCAGAAGTTAGTAGTTAAGTGCAATAAATGCATTATTGTGATGTGATGGGGTGACAAAAGGGAGATATAACATGGACATGACATGGTAATCACAACAATGACCATGCAGTAGTAGATGCAATGCAACACAGTAAAGAATGCAAAATGAAATGCAACACAAATGCAATGCAATAGGGAACACAACACAATGCAATGGAGAACGCAACACAATAGTAAATGCAGCCTATGAGGTATGCACATGGAGGGAGGAGCAGAATGTGTTTTTCACAATCTGACTTGGACAGGAGAGGTGGGACAAATTGCAGGTGGGGGAAATCTATTCATTTCTGACAGACAATGTGCCATCTAAATACAAGTGTAGCTCCAAGGCTGGAGTACAACAAAACAAAGCAGAAAATTTACAATGTAGAGTCAATCATAGGGATATTTGAAATGTGGTGGAGCCTGGATGCAAATGAATAAAGTATCATACTATAATGGATGAGTGAAAGAGGAAAAGTGCCAATCACACCAAATGCTGACTTCATGACTTGTGACTCCATTATTACTTTGGTGGGCCTGGACCACACCTCAGCCTATATGTCCTAGCAGTCCTGCTCCTTGTTGGCCAAAGCCAGTCCTGTAGTCCAACACCTAAGCAAATGCACAATTGATGTAACTGCAGATGATTGTCACATGTGGCATGTTAATGTTGCTGTGTTTGCCTGATGTCACTGATGGTCATTTTCCAGTCTTATGTGTGCATGATGCTCATCAACAGGCAATTTCTGTCAAGGTCAGTTTAATTTTGCATGTTAGCAGTGTGTATTGATCCACCTTTCAGGAGTGTTCCTCTTCCCAACATAAAGAACTCTTCAAGTCCATCCAGGTTTGGAAAGGGGTCAAGCAACCTGTGCAGCTGTTACTTGACGTGAAGGTGCAATGGGGATCCACATATGTGATGTTAAATCATGCCAAATTGAAGCAGAAGGCAAGTACAAGATACTTACAGCACATTGACCACTGCTTATCTTTAGGTAGTTTGTTGATGAATTTGTCTATGAGCTTGGTGTTTGCACAGATGGTAATCTTGAAGCACAAAAATAAATTTGATGCTCTTACACTCTCCAAGAATGAGTGGCAGCATGTTAGTATATTCTGCAGCCTCCTCAGTGTGAGTATCTCCTGCACTTCCACAATGTGTAATTAACCACCTGCATACAGCATGCTGACAAAGCACAGCAGGTGTTCTTATCCACTCATATTCCCACTCTCTCCAATGCTGTTCCTGTGATTGAAGCTGTGCATGCTGCATGGTCTAGCCAAGCCAACAAACTCAAGTACAGTCCATTTAGGTCAGCACTTGATGCTGCCACCATGAAGCTTGATGAATACTACCAAAAGACTGCAGATTCTGATGCTCATATCCTAGCCATATGTATGTTCAATATCTCTTCATATCTTTGTCATCCCTAATGGCTACCAGTGCTACATCCTGAGCAAAAGATGGCTCACCTCAAAAAAACACTGGGATGCAGAACTCCAACAGGTTCATCATTTGTATTCACCCCTGATATTATCAACATGGCTGATTGTTGAACTAAACTGCCTCATCAGGTATGTGAAGCATTGCTTGTGATATTATATGTCTCATTGAAATGTGGCAAAAGATAAACTGATGCCTCAGTATGCCTGCACAGCAAAATTCCATCAAAGTACCAGACAGGTTATATGTGTGGATGGTACAGGGACAGAGATCCTGTGTACTATTCATCATTGGTTTGAAGGAGAACCTCTCAGGACAGAGGAGGCTTTACAAACTGAAGGCAATTTTAGAGGTTGGATCTTCTGGCTGGATGGCATAGCAGGGACTGGCAAATCAATGATTGCTCAAATAGTTACTTACCACTATGATGAAGCTGGAGAGCTTGGTGCATCCTTTTGCTCAAGGGATGATGCTGACTGCAGCAATGTTGGCCTGACATTCCCCACAATTGCATATCAGCTCTGCTTGTTCCATCCCATGTTCCAAGACCATGTCTCCAATGCAATGCACAAGGACACCAACCTTCAGTCTGCACTCCCATCAATGCAGCTTAAAAAGCTTATCATAGAGCCACTGGAGGCTGTGACATGTGATGAGCCATTTCCACAATGCCTCATCATGATCAATGCTCTTGACAAATGTAAGGAAGAGAATGTGACATTAACAATCTTGTTGGCTCTGTCCATATTCACTAACCATCTTCCTTCCCTCAATTTCTTCATCACAAGTTGACTGGTCACAAATGTTGAGTGGGGGTTTCACAGCACAGGTCTGATGAAAGAAACAAATGAACTGGTTCTATATAGCATTCCACAGCATATCTTGCAGAAGGACATTTGTGTCTATGTAGGGGAAATGCTTTTGTGTATCACATTGTCATTTTAATTGAAAAACTGGCCATCAGGTGAAGAATTAGTTTGACTGGTTGAGGAATCAGGAGGACTATTTATCTTTGCAGCGACCATAGCAACTTTTATAGAAGATTGAAATGTCAGTAACCCAAAATGGCAGCTCAGGATCATGTTCTCCACAACATACATCTCTAAGTCTGTGACCCCTCCCCACTGTCATCTTGATGGGCTGTACCTGACAGTCCTCCATGAGGTGTTCCCCAACATCAGTGACAAGCAGTGGGACAGTCTTCAAAATGTTCTGGGGACAATTGTTCTGCTCTTCAATCCACTTGATCCTGGGAGTCTGGAAGGTTTACTTGACCTGGAAGAGGGCACAGTGCACTTGACACTTCACCACTTGCATTCCATTGTGATCATACCAGATGCCAGAGGTGGCTCCATTTGACTGGTTCATTTGTCATTCCATGACTTCCTGATAGATGGTGATTGATGCAATGATACCAATTTTGTTGTCAACTCACAACTTCAGCATACCTTGCTTGCTGAGCACTGCTGGCAGGTCCTGCACAGTCTCTTGCCAGACATGTGCAAGATAGGTGACCCATTGATCTGCAATCATGAGATCACCAATTTATCAACCCAGATCATACCTCATATTCCTGCACACTGTAACAACCCTGTGGCTTACTCACTACATACATCCACCTGACACCTGCCTGATCCACCCCCTACATATGTCAGAGTCACCTATGTCAGGATATCACATGCCATTGGACATCATCATGTTATCAGATCTCCCACTTCCCACCTCATGCATTCTTCTTCCTGTTGAACAGTACTTAAGGCCAACAAACAACCCCAGAACTTGGGGTCACATCCTTGCCTTCTTCTCTCCTATCTCTCATCCTTTGTATCCCTACCTATCATCATCATCTATTGCTTGAGAAACAGACAGTTGTCCAGTTTAGTTGTCTTTATCCAATCTTGTCTCCTTTGAGTGTTCTGCACACAAGTGCACTTCCACTTTTTTTTAAACTTCAACCTCTGGACTGTTCAAACTGCAGTTATGTTCCTGCTGCATTATCCCACCACAGATACCCACTCCCATCACACCTGACATCATTGTTTCATTGTACCTGATCATCACACAACCAGATATTACATCATCTTCTCACTAGTGATGTTACAGCTTGGCTTGGCCTGATAGCTGTGGCTAAGGTTCAGCTTTGAAGGGCTCAGGCTTTTGAAAACTTGGGCCTGAGCTGTGAGGGTGGCTTTCAGCTGGCTTAGGCCTGGCTCAGGCTAAAGCCACAGCTTGTTACCAGTAAACTGCTAATTTTATGCTAGTTAGTCTGGTCATACATGGTAGTGATTGATTGTCATCTTGCTGTTGATTGATGGACCTGGTCAATGGAGCACTAAGATTCTGATCCTTCTCTGTCTCTGCTGCTTTTTTGGCCTGGGCAAATGCAATACTCTGGTGATGAGATGTCAGTGCAGGTTGAGTGGCATTAGAATTAAGTGGCTTGAAGGAACAGGTTGGTGTTTATCATGGGGCACTCTTGCCATTGACATGATGACAATTTCAACTAATAACAACAATTTATACCAGGAAATAAAACTGTACATTTGTTGATCACAAAAGTCCAGGCACAGAGGTCTGAATTCAGCTACTATAATCTGTGGCTTTGGCTACAGCTTCAGGCTTTTCATACTTCAAGCCTGAGCTGTGAGCCCCTCAGACCCCCCATGTCAGCCTGGCCCCTGCAGGCTCAGCCCTGGCCAGCTTGTGGCTTTGAGCTGAGCCACCAACATCACTACTTCTCACACATCTGCACCATTGATTCTTCCAGCTCTTATCACAAGATCATCATTGCCATCATCCTCATCATCCTCCTCATCTGCACACCCCCCATTTTCTCACTATCTATCAGACTCAGACACTCATTCTGACACAATGCCACCATATATGGAGCAAGCTTGATTTGAACAAACTTCACTCTCCAAGCCACTGATCCTTACCACAGGGCAAATCTTGCCTGAGATTTTGCATCTCTGGATCCAGGGGTGCCATGCATACATCAACTTCAAAGCAGTTGATAAAGCTGACCAAGTATGCATGGTGTCTTTTGGTTTTCAAGACCCTTGTATCACAGATTGGCTTATCACCAATAGTGTTGTTCTTGAATTGCTCACCTTTGATGCCTTTGTAACAGAACTGCATGAATGTTAGCTTGAACCAGACTGGGAACCCATCTCAGGAATCAACTCCTCACCACCAAGCAGAATGAAACCCCTTTCTGGGAATGGCAAGTTTCCCTTAATGAGACACATGAGGACAGCCATGTGTTCTGACGCACCTCAACTCTGCTCTCCATCATCAACACACTTTCTACCTGTAGCAACCCCCAGACATAGCTTGGCCTTCAGCATTGCCATATGATTGTATACCAAGAAACTGTCAATGAGCCCCTTGAGCCTCTGCAGATAAACTGCTACTCTTGGGGCATCTTTGTCTGTGGTAAAAATATGAGCAAGTTTTGGTCATCACTTGAGCTGCTGAAGGTTCTTCATCATCTTGCTGCAGTCTCTAGCTAATGATGATCTCCATGAAGAGGAGTTGTTCAACATGGTGGCATTTGTGTGCTAGCAAGAACAAATGGGCCTTCATTACCACAATGGGTATTGATGTTGAAACCTTCAAATTTATCCTTGGCTGTGGATTCTCAGCCACTTGGCATTCACTATCTATCCCACACTCCAATGTCTCCCAATCAGGTCACCCATGTCTCATATGATGCTCACTTGAT
>QLPN01001078.1:0-54933 GCA_003314395.1 Albatrellus ellisii
AGGTTTTCCTGCTTTGGAACCTGCAACATGCTTGATCTGGAAATCAAATTGAGTTAGATATAATGCCCAGCATGCCTGTTATCTAGATAGTTTTTGAGCATCACAAAAAACTTCAAGATTTTTCTGATCAGAGAGAATGGTGATATGGTAGGGGGCACCTTCAAGATAATGATGCCATTCCTCCAAAGATTTGATGATGGTGAGTAACTCTCTGTCATAAATATCATAATTTTGTTTGGCTTCTGTAAAAGATTTGGATGTGAATGTGACTGGATGCCATAACCTGTCTTCTCCTTTTTGAGAAGGAACTGTGTCACATGCTCATTTTGACACATCACATTTGAATTGAAATGGTTTTGTGACATCAGGAGAAACAAGGATGGGAGAAGACAAGAATCTCAATTTAAGGAGATCAAAAGTGGTTTGCTGTTTTTCTCCCCAGATCCAGGGAATATCTTTGCAAGTAAGATTGTGTAGAGGTTGTGTAATGGTAGAGAAGTTCTGAATGAAATGGCAATAGAACCCAGCAAATCATACAAATGTATGTACTTCCTTCAGCTTTGTTGGTGTCAGCCAGTCTTGGATTCCATGTAATTTGATTGGATCCATTGCTATTTGTCCAGCAGAGGTGATAAGACCAAGGTATTTGACTTGTTCCTTTTCAAATTTGCACTTTTCAGGCTTCAGGTAAAGGGCATGTTCTTGGAGCCTTTGCAAAACTAGTTTGGTAAGTCAATGATGTTCCTTTATTGATGCTGTAGCAATGAGGATATTGTCCATATAAATGAAAACTTGACCCATTTATAGAAGATCATGAAAAACAGAGTTCATCATGGCTTTGAAAGTAGCAGGAGAGTTCATGGGACAAAGAACATGAGAAGGGGTTCAAACATGCCCCAATTGGTTTTGAAAGTGGCCTTCCATTCATCTCCTTGTTTGATATAGACATTGTTATATCCCCATCTAACATCAAATTTTGTACATTTTTCAATTTATCAATGATGTCAGAGATGAGGGGAAGGGGGTATTGGTTTTTGACAGTGAGGCTGTTGAGTTGTCAATGATCCTGAACAGGTCTGAGTTTACCATCCTGTTTTTTGATAAAGAAGAAGGGGGATGCAAAGGGAGACTCTGAGTCATGAATATATCCTCATGCTGTCATATCCTTGATGAATTTGTCTAGGGCAATTTGTTCAGCTGGATTAAGAGGACAGAATTTACAGTTATGAATGGGGATTGCATCTGGTCTGAGATCAATAGCATGATCCCAATCATGAAGGGGGGGAAGAGGATGAGAAGCTTCTTCCAAAAAGACCTTGGCATATGTGGCATAGTGATCAGGAATGATAGTAATTTTTGGTTTTGATGCCATGGTAAACATAGTAGCTTGTGTTGTTTGTTATATCCATTCTTCATCTGGCATACCCATAAACACTTCATCATCAACTTCTAAATGTAATCCAGCATTGAACTTGATTCTTCAGGTTTTATAGGATAGACATGATCTGGCACATTGTTTTGCTGGTATGCAATGAGTAAAGAACACTTTAGAAGTTGTCCAATTGATTTCAGGATTATGATGTTTGAGCCAGGGATATCCAAGAATGATATCGTCTGATCCAAGATTGATGACAAAGAATTTGACTTCTTCTTGGTGTCCTTGAATGGTCATTTGTAGATAAGCTTCATGAGTAGCTCATCCTAATTTGTTTTTGGTGTTATCCACATTTCAAATGATGTGAGGACATGGGAGTGGAACTATGGGGATATGGAATGTGGTGATGAGGTGATGATTGATGAAATTATTTGTAGCTCCACTGTCTATTAACACTTTGTGATGTTCAATTCTACAACTTCCCTGGTGATTGCTGAGCTGAATTTGCAAATATAGAGCATTTAGTGGCTTCAACAATAATACAGAATCATTCAGGTACAACAGATTAGTTTGAAGGCATGTAGAGGCTTTTGAACTTCCTAAAAATCCTCTGACATCTCTGATAGGACTTGTCTTCCCTCCATTGGTAATGTGTGAATGGTTTCATAAATCTGTCTTATCATGGCTTCATCATAGGCAGGAGGATGAGTGATAGACCCTTCCTTGTCCTCATTGATAACTTCAGATATGTGAGCATGATGAGCTATGAGGGGAGGAATATAAGGAGCATTGGGTCTAGGAGAAGGAGGGGTCAATTCTTCTTCAACTATTTGTATCTTCATTGTTTTCATCAGACATTGATTTGCCATGTGTCTGCTTTGACAACATGCAAAACATCTTCCTTCTTTCCTCAACTTCTCTCTCTCTACCTCTGTAAGTTTTATCAACATTGGTTGAGGTCCAGACATTTGATGGTGTCAGTCAATGTCCATGGCATTGTTGAAGACTTCATTGTGCATACAACATACATTTCATTTGGCTTCCTCCATCATGTATGCTTTACCTACACTACATGTATTCTACTTTCTCTTCTTCTCCTTGGACTGTGTATACCTCTGAACACTCCCACTCCACACACACTCTGGGATGATGCACATCCCTCCCACTTTAGGTAGCTGTTGTACTTTACTTATACACTCCACCCCAACTCTACCTACACTACACCATACAAGAGAGGACTCCCACTTTACAAACTCCTCAGACATCTTACTATGTATCTGAGTGAGTACTCTTTCTACCTTATTCTTAATCCTCTTATATCTTCCCTGCAGTGTACTTAAACCACATTGCCTTGCCCCACTGCACTTGCAATAACTCATTACCCACTGCAGCAATGCTGCTGCCTGTTGTGCTCATTGCCATGAGATTTTCTTACCTCTTGACCTTCTTATATATTATGGTTGCCACAGTCTCCCATATCCTGTGCACACAGGCATTTGGGTCCCTATGGTTTACAGAAGGAGCAGAAGAAGGAGAAGAAAAAGGTAAATAGAATTTCTTTTGATCCTTATGAGCATGCCACTGTGTATCCATAATTACTGCTCATTCCATCCATCCATTCAACATCTTCAGGACTTCAGAATTGTAGATTCAATTGGCCAATCCTGAGTTAAGACTTTGTTCATAATAGTCAAGCTTTGTTCAGTTGTTGGGAATATTGGCTTCATAGATCAAGGCTAGTGTGAGGCTGGCACTAATGTTGAAGTCAAACAACTGAGGAAGATGCTAAAACAAACAAAGGATGGATCACACTAGCAGATATCCCAGGTGATCAGAACTGAGGGATAAACACTAGGAGTTGTCTAGTATATATAGCACTGTACTCTAGGCAGGCATATGAACTAGCAAAGGCTGTGCAGTAGAGATAATAATAATAACCAATTAAAAGGAGGATGATTGATGTCCACAGTAGGTGTGGGAATGATTGGTGATACTCTGCAGTAGTCATGGGAAAGCTAAGTGAGCATCCACAGTAACAGTGAGAAAAAGAGTCATGACTACTTTGTCAGCAGGCCAATCAGAGATCAGATGACTGACACATCATTGGCTGATAAAGACAAACAAGATGAATGCATAACCATGAGAATTGCTTTGATAGATCAGGAGTGATTGTAAGATATATAGTGATAGAAACATAAGAAAAATAGGAAAAAATAAAGAGAAAAATAAAGGAAAATAATAGCAGCATGACAGCCAGGAAGGTAGAGTTATGCTCATCTGCAGTTTGGTTTCCTTGTTTGAGTTGATGGAGAGTGAGATACACTTGTTGTACTTTATGAGGGTCTTCAAACTCTGTTTTGAGATCCTTTATAAAGTCAGCATACAGAGGATTAGTGGTGCACATCATATGTTTGAGAGTATACTGATCATTGAATGCTAGGGCAGTTTTCTTCATCATGAATGACAACACAAACAATATTTTCTGTGCATCAGATGCATGGAAATATGAATAAACCATCAGATACTTCATACAAGACAAGTAAAAACTTTGAAGGTTTTTCTTGTCTCTGTTGAACTCAATCAATTTATTGATTTTGAGAAACTGTGGTTTTGGGGTGATGGAAGCCATAATGACATCTGCAGCCACTGGCTCTGGCCATGGGAAAAGTTCCAGGGGTGCAGAGAAAGGGATAGAGGGAAAGGATGTGGTGGCCATACTAGGGGTAGTCAGAATACATTCTAGCAGTGGGATATCTGTGGTAGTGCTGAGTACTGGATTGAAGATGAAAAAGCATAGAGAGGGAACTGTGATGTCTTGGTTATAAAAACCTGAGGTGTTGATCAATTGCTGGGTTCCTGTAACTCTCCAAGTGTTATTTCCTTCATATTCAACTGGATGAGTTCCATCAAAGAAGGTGTCTTGAGTGTTGTTAAAATGAAACCCTTGGGGCAGAGAGGTTGGTGGTGAAGGAGCCAGTTTTGGTTTGGCTTGGAGTGAAAGAGTTTAACCCAATGTTAGGGTTTGGCACATGTGAGCAGCTAAACACCTTTCAGAAGAACTCCAAGGCAAATGACAGAGGAAGACAGCCAGATGATGCTGCTACAATTTGACAAATGATGAGATATAATGAAGGAGGTTAAACTGAAATACTATGACAAAAGGTGAGTTCTTTTATAGTACTTCAGTATTATACTCTGATGACTGATGAAACATATAGAAATATAGTAAGAGGGGTTGTGCCCCCAATGTTACTCCACCTCCACATGCCAGTGGAGTGGACAGTTTGAGCAATAAGAGGAGTAAGAAAATAAAAATAAAAGGTACACAATTGTTTTCATGACACATGGTACATATGACAGCCATTGCATATAATTGATCAGGGAGCACTAAAATTGCTATGTTTGGTTCAAGACAGGATGAAAGCCAAGTGGTGGCACAGGCTAACTAATGTTACTTCTGTGTGGGATCTTCTCTAGAGTGTGAGTAGATGTTCATTCTAACTTATATTGATACTATTGCAAGGTGTGTGTGGATGGGAAAACTTCAGGTTGCCATTTGGGGGTCATGTGACCCTCACATGTGCCAGATGCCACTTGCAATGATTTGTGGGAAGAAGGGCACAATGGCAAAGGGCAAGCCAAAATTTTATGAGCTGCAAATGGGCAGAGATGTCCAAAAAAGTGAAAGAATTTGGGGATTGAGACACCACTTTGGAGCACAGTTCACAACCTTGAGTTCCCCAAAGAACCCAAGATCCACACACACCAGAGCAAGCAACACAAACCAGGAGATGGATCATAAGCATGGGAGACAGGATCTAGTCACAGAGAATGTGAATGGGCAAGTGTACAAGAGAAGTTGTCCATGGTGGCAACAAGGCATAAAGAGTTGGAAGCAGAAAAGGCACAAGAAATGAATGATGGAAGGACAAATTCAATCTTGTGCCAATACAAAAGAAAGGCATCTGAGTGCCAGTGACCCTGTTTGGCAACAATATCAGGGGGTATGCTGTGCAACAAGAGTTCAGTGGCACCACCAATATGAAAGCTATGACCACTATATAGAGAAGACAATCCAGTCACCTGCCACACAGCATGACAGTGAGCTAAAAACGAAGACTTTGCAGAGGAACAAAGGTACCAGCCTCATGAAAGGAGAAGAAAGGAACAGAGATGGGAGTATCCAGACCATTAACCTTCATGTGATACTGTAGTGCAGCATAAGGACAAGTTGGGACACTGAAGGGAAACTTGGTGATGGAAATAGTGGCCCCTAAAGAGCCAGTGGTCTTGGAGAATGGGATGTGTAGTGTAATGAAAGGATTACCATCACTTGTACAACCTTCAGTATGGGGAGAGGACCAAGATATGTGCTGCCACATATCAAACTCAGAGCTACATGTGAGCAATAGCTCCCCAAGACTGACAGGAACCAATCAGTATGACAAAGCATGTACACATGTGTCCTGCACACTGACAGCAACTCTAAAAGGTGACTGCAGTGACTGCCCAAACTGTGGCATCAAAGGAGTTGTCAAAATCAAGGCCAGCCAGCAAAGCAAGGAGGTGATCATGTGTGATATGTGGATGGGGGGTCACCAAGATGAACTGGGAGCAACTTTCCCCACACCACCTATGTAAGATGGCAGTCCCACATATCCCTGATGGGAGACTGGTGCACACTAGACTAAGGATCACTCCAAAGAATAGGATAAGCCAGCCATAACAAGCTGGAGTATATTCAGCTATCTACCAAAGACTATATACTACAGCTATAAGCACATGGACCAGCACAGTAACTATAGGGCAGGTCTATGAAGACAATACCCACAGTAAGTAGTGACATCATGCACAGCATGGGTGCACCTAGAGTCAGAAGCATGAAGCAACAGTAAGTAGATGAAGATAAGATCAGATCAGATGAACTGAAAGGAAGATGATCTAATCTTATCTAATCAAAAGAAAACACAAAAGAAATGTCAAAGAAAATAAAAGAGTAAATGCTCCAAATAAATGAAGCCTGACACCTAAAGCTTGCCAAAGAATGCCACCACCAAACCAAGGAGCACTGTTAGTGTTGTGCCAGAGCTGCAAACCAGCAACCCATTGTTCAACCAATCCACATGCAACCTTTGCAGCACCACTGGAAGCAAAGGCACCAAGAAGGCCATCAGATGCTGGCATATAGTCAACTTCAGACACTGCAAATGTGTCACAATATTGTGTAAAATACAATAGGCCAGCACCATATACTTTGCAAGTCTTAGGTTCAACTGACAACAGCTGCATGGAAATGGAATGTGAGGATGTGAGGGGACCAATTTGAGCCTGCATGGCAGATGAATAAGAAAATCCAGAAGGTGTTGTCCAAAACTGCAAGCAGTCATGTGCCAGCATGAAGGGATGATAGGAGGACAGAGATATTTCATTGCCAGTATGTGGGACATGAGGATGAGATAACTGGCCAGTTGTGCATGGAAGAGGCAGAAGGACACTGCCAGCAAGTGGCACTGAGACTCTAACAACAGCCAGTTCACCCACATCAAGGGATGTGGATATAATGTGGTCAACAGGCCTGATGCAAAAGGGTGTGGGGGTGTAACCATTGACCACCAATCCACATGAAAATGGGTTGGCAAGGTTGTCCACTGATGCAACATATGTGTAGGAGAAGGTAAAGTTGTGGGACATGCTGACAATGTCTGACCATTGAATGCATTGATTGACTATAAAGTTGTGACTGTGATCATGGTGAAAGGCACCAATGACACCATTGTTATCACTGCAGATAAGGAGGTGCACATTGTGCAAGCTGCAGGCCTCAGCACAAAGGATGGCCAACTTGATTACAATGGCTTCACCCAACCCAATGTCACACAACCAGTGGTGTGTTTCCAACCAGGCAACCACTGCCAGGCAGCAAATCATGATGACTGCCACATGATGCCAATGCCCCAGTCAGTGGAAGCATCAACCCAAATACCCATGTCAATGAGTGAGGAATGAGGATGAAGGTGACATAGGCCTGATGACAATGGAGAGAGGGATCAATGAGATAGTGATGAGGATGATACCATTAATGACTGAGCAAGGATCCAGAGTGATGAGCTTAAGATGTCCTAGTGATGCTTAGTGACTTTAGAGGTCTTAGGCTTTGTTCTTAGAGTTAGAAGTGAGAGACTAGTGAGCTTAGATCAAGCACAGTGTAGGAGAATCCCTAGATTGCAAAGTTGACAAGACTGGGGTTTAAGACCACCAGTCTTTCAACTACTTATACAAAGCCAGAGTCCTAAAGATAGTGTTACGAGGCACTTGCCTAGGCACCTTGTAATGAGTTTTTTCTTTTCCTGTTTTCTTTTTCTTTCTTATATTTTACTTACTATAAGTGTAGTATTAACTACAGCAGTGAGCTTAGCTCCTACTTATAGTAAGGACTCATTTCCTTTCTCTTTTGTAGTACTTAAATATTTACATATTTAAGTGTGAGCTTAGCTCCAAGTACTATAAAAGACTTATCTTTTCTTTTATCTTCTTTATTTATTATAACATCTACTTGCTAAGGACTATTACTATACAATTAGCAAGGACTCATTTCTTTTGCCTATATTTACCTTTGTTTATCTCATATTCATTTCATGCTTGTGGCTGAGCCACTTATATCATATGGATGTGTACTTACTGCACATTGCTGTGCAATGTTCATTTACTTACTGTGCATTACTCTGCAACTTTACTATACTTAGAATCCCCAGTTTTGTATAAATAGTTGACAGACTGGTGGTCTTAAACCCCAGTCTTGTCAACTTTGCAATCTAGGGATTCCCTTACACTGTGCTTGACCTAAGCTCACTACAGAACTTGCTTCATCTTCTAAGAACTAAGTCTAAGATCTCTAAAGTCACTCTAAATGTCACCAAAGACATCCTAAACTCATCAATCTGGATCCTCATATAGTCATTGGTGGAATCGTCCTCATCACTATCTCATTGATCCCACTCTTCATCATCATCAGGAACATATATTATGCTTATCAAGCACATATTCACTCCCTTGTTACCAGGAGTATCATTATAGACCTTCCCTAAAGACCATCCAATAGGCCGCTCTTAGCAGATAGTACAAGTAGTTAGAGTTCACAGATCAACAATGATTGCACAGCAATCAATGAGATTATGTGACTAAGACATGTCCATAATGAACTAAATAGATGTAGCCACAAGCACAAAGTCCTTGCTAATTATATAATGATAGTCTTTAGCAAGTAAATGTAAATAAATAAAGAAGAAAGAAAGGCAATGAAGCTTTATAGTACTTGGAGTAAAACTCACAGTGCAGTATGTAAATACTGTAGTACTATAAAGAAGGAGATAAAGTCCTTACTATATGCTGGAGCTAAGCTCAACAACTGTAGTTAGTACTATACTTATAGCAAGTAAAGTAAAAAGAAAAAGGGGAAGAAAAAAACAAGTCTGTTACAAGGTGCCTAAGCAAGTGCCTTGAAACAATCATTGTGTTTACTGTGTTGCATTTTGTCATATCTCCCTACTATCACCCATTCAAGTCATGTCATTGCATCACTCAATAATACCTAACTCTCTATCTTTCAGTGTCTAGAGGATCTTATGGCTTGCACCCCTCAGACATTGTTGTGATTGTGATTGTGATTACCCCTCACCCCACTGCAACACATAACAATGGCAATGTTGAGGAGGAGCTTTACATGCACCAGCCCAATGGCTTTGAAATCACTGACTTGGCTGACAAGGTCTGTCAACTCCACAAGTCTATCTATGACCTCAAATAAGCCACATGGCAATGGAATGCAAAGATGGACAGGTGCCTGGGTACCCATGACCTACACTGCATCACATTAGATGCTGGCCTGTATCTACTTAAGAATGGGAGATCAGTTGGTAAGTGCTAAGAGCAGCCTAATGGACGGTCTTAGGGAAGGTCTAATATGTTACTCCTGGTAACCAAGGTTTGAATGTTGGTTTGATGAACATAATAGAGGTTCCGAATGACGATGAAGAGTGGGATTAGCGATATAGTTATGAGGATGATTCCACCGATAACAATACGAAGATCCAGTTTGACTTAGTGTAAGATGTCTTGATAGCTTTTAGAGTTCTTAGACTTAGTTAAGAAAGAATGAAGTGAGTAGCTGATGAGCTTAGATCAAGCGCAAGATTCAGGAGGTTCCCTAGATTGCGAAGTTGACAAGACTGGGGTTTAAGACCGCCAGTTTGTCAACTATTTATACAAGACTAGTGATCTAACTATAGTACAGTTACGCAGTAAAGCGCAGTAAGGCACAGCAAGTAAACACTATTGCGCAGTAATGCGCAGTAAGTAATTGTTCATGTGATATAAGTGGCTCAGCCACAAACGTGAAGTGAACTTGAGAAAAACAAAGGTAAATAAGAATGAGAAAAGAGAGTCCTTGCTAATTGTATAGTAATAGTCCTTAGCAAGTAAAATGTTATAATAAATAAAGAAAGATAAAAGAAAAATGATAAGTCTGATATAGTACCTGGAGCTATGCTCACACTTAAGTATGTAAATACTTAAGTACTATAAAAGAGAAAAGAAATATGAGAGTCCTTACTAAGTAAAGTGGAGCTAAGCTCACACTTGTAGTAATAATACTACACTTTACTTGTAAGTAAGATAAAAAAAGAAAGAAAAAGAAAAAGGAAAACCGTTATGAGGTGCCAAAGCAAGTGCCTCGTAACAGTAAGCAGTACCACATTAGGGAAAAATGGACTGTAAAGAGGCTGACACATGGTTTTTTTCATGTCCAAAGTGCCACTACAAAGACTGTCCTCCCCTGGTGTGTCATGCTGTGCATGGCAGCACAGCACATGCATGTGGCACAAAATTCCTGTACATGCATAGCAGTGCTACAACAGTGCACAGCACATCAAAGCAACTTCATCAATAGCTCATCTTTCCTCTTTCCACTCACCTACCATGGGCTCTTTCTTGCTAACTTATCTTATTAGACTGTTTCTCTCTCTTTGTGAAGAAACATTTCACTTCCTTTCTGTCCAAAGCTTGCTCTGGGTGGTCTTTTCAGAGAGACCAAGCCTAAAGATTGTGAAGTCTACCAGCATGGCCTTAGTTTGCTGTTGCCAAAGGCAGTTGTTCATTCAATTGCTGGACCTCTCTCATTCTGTGGTGTTCAGCTGCTTTGCTCTCAACCTCACTTCCACCTGTCTAACAAAAAAGGGGTGATACCTGAGTTGCACCTTTTATAATAAAGGCTACAAGCATTGTGATCTGACACTGCCTTGCAGTGATTTCCTCTGACTGTGACTATCTGGGGTGTGTGGAGGATCTGGCAACTCTATCTCTGGCTCTGGCTCTGGCTCTTGGCTTTTTTCACAGCTGCCTTTCTTTTTTTAAATGGATAATACTTCAAGGTATATTTATTTATTCATTTCTATCCTTCATCCTTTTCTAAATATCTATATATCCTCTGACAGCCCTGGGTATCTTCAATATGAAACACCACCCCCAAATGCACAGCAACATGCTCAATTGCCTGGGTATGTCTCTCCTTTTGTTTTCATCCTTTTTTTCTTTGCTAACATTTCATGATCTTTTCAGTCCAGAACTGCCTGATGCCAATAGATCCAGCATGAGGATGCAGATCAGAGGTATGTCATTATCTACACCTCTCAATTCTCAATTCTGTATGACTGACTCCATCCCTCCTTTTTCTTAGATCACCACCACACACTCCTGAGCACACTCACCAAGCTCAGCATGAGCAAAATAGGAGGCAACATGAGCAACAAATGACATCACCATCATCACATTGTGCCCAGCAAAGGGATCCTCCTGTGGGAGATATTCCACAGCCTAACTTTGAACAAGTGCCACAGGCTGCCCCTCTCCCTGTCCCCCATAATCCCCATGCCCCTGCATTTGCTTATTATCCTGCTCCTCTCCACCCACAACATCCTCCTCTTCCCCCTCCAGCATGGCAATATCAGGCTGTACAATATTATATTCCCCCTAACTATAACCCAGCACAGCACCTGTACCATCATCCATACCCATATGGATATCAGCCATGCCTGTCCCCTTTCCATATCCACACCATCCACCTGTCCCTGTTCAAGGGCATCCTGGGGTTCCTGGACCTGCCAATCCACCACAGCAGCAGCAGCAGCAGCAGCACATCAATCATGATCAACAATTGCATCAGGGCTTTGAACAGCATCATGCTGAGCAGGTAAATCAGCACAAAGCACAGGCTGCAGCTGGGAGAAATCAATCTACAGATGTCAGGGATCACAGAAGCAATCTTGGAGGGCAGCAGGGGGGTCATATACAGGTCAGTCATATTGTGGTATATATACAAAATCAGATTACAATCTAATCTGGATGTATATTCTTGCATCAGGTCTTGGAGCAGCAAGTAACAGAAGATGCACAGTGAATTGCAGCAGCACATCCACAACAGCCAGCACAGGTCAGTAATTGCAACATATATATGTAAATTAGATCATGGGCTCATTTGTGCTGATTTTTCTAGGAAGAGCAAACTGGAGGACAGGTACAGCAAGCAGCACAGGACCAGGACCAGCATCAGCAGCTATCTCAGGAGCATGCCCAGGATGTGGACTTCAATATCCAAATGTCTCAGCATCATCAGCCTCAGCAAAATTATCCTGAAGTAAATCAGCCACAGCCTCCTGCACCCCTCCACTCCCCATCCCTCTTGGCTGTCAGGGATATCATGAGCCTGAACACTGCCATATCCTTGGTCCCATGGATAAAGAATGCCTTCACTGTCATGATCTTCACTTTCTGTCTGAGAAGTTGGCAAGATCATCTAATATCCATCCTCAATTTGGCACATGCTGCCTGCAGGGCCAGATCCAGCTCCCTCCCTTTGCTCAGCCACCACCCACTGTTGAAGGGCAGTGATCCACTTGCAAAAAGGTTCAGGAGCAACATACACCAGTACAATGCTGCATTTGCATTTACATCTGTTGCTGCAAATGTCAATGATGCTGTTTGTGCTGGGTCTGGGCCTTATGCATTCAGACTCCATGGTTCTCTCCATCACAAGATGGGTGCCCTCCTTCCAAATCCTGGCATCACACCACACTATGCCCAGCTCTATGTCCTTGATCCTGATGATGCTGTCAATGCATGCCTGGCCAACAACTCTAACCTTGACCCATCCACCATGATGGATCTCCATACGATGCTGGTTGCCAACAACCCATACATCAACATGTACAGGCAAGCTCATGAGATCCTCAAGGACAAGGCTCCAGAAGAGCAGGTCAATTTTGCTGTTTGCATCACTGTAGATCCAAACACAGACCTGTGCAGATACAATGCTCCCACTATAAAGGAGATTGCTGCCATCATTCCTGGAGGTGGAGGACAGCAAGTGGACTTGCATCATGACATCATTGTGTGCCTGCATGGAGGTAACCTGAGGAGGATCAGTCATCTGCACCATAGCTATTCCCCATTGCATTATGTCCCCCTCTTCCCCAAAGGTGACTCTGGCTTCCACCTCAATATGCCATCACAGCCAGGTCCAGGTGGTCAGATGCACTGCAGGAATGTCTCCCAGCACTCCTACTATGCATACTGTGCCTTCACCAGACAAAATGAGGCAGACATCATCTTCCACAGTGGTAAGCTCTCCCAGCAGTATTTGGTGGATGCCTGGGCATCAATTGAGGAGAGCAACCTTTACTGGGTCAAGACTCATCAGAAACAGATATGTGCAGATCTGTACAAAGGGCTTCAGGATGCAGTTCATGGCAACTAAGATGGTGCTCCAGTCAATCTTGGTCAGCAGGGTCAGCACATTGTCCTTCCCTCCACCCACCAGGGCAGTGCAAGGCATATGTACCAGCTCTTCCAAGACTCCATGGCCATTTGCTGTTATGGGCACAAACCAGACACTTCCTCACCATGACTGCAAACCCCAACTGGCCTGAGATCCAGGAGGCACCCCCCATTTCACTCTCATCTCACCTATCCAATGTCCCATTTCACCAATATTGTATAGGTGAAATAACATACTAGGCACATCAAATCTAATATCATCAATGTTAAATGTCATGTCTTCCCCATCCTTTTGTGACCAATCCATCATCAGAATTCTACATTTCACCCTCCTTCACCCCTAACTGCATCCTCATCAAATCCAACATCCTAGGGAGATGCAATAACATGATGTGACTGGGTGACAATAGGGTGATAAGACAAAAACAGGATGCAATACAAAAATATGTGAACATGGATGCAACACAATACAACAGAACAAAATGTGGAAGAGAACACAATGCAACAATAAATGTGGATGCAATGCAGCTATAAATGTGACCTACAAGGTACATGCACTTTCTGTTAAATGACAATAAGGACTTGTGGGATTGCAACAGAGGCTACTCTAGACACAGCACTAAGTGGGGGACTGAAGTCCGAAGTGAGCAACTAGAGAAAGAAAAGAGAGAGTGATAAGTACAGTACCTAAAGTCTGAAGTGAGCAACTAGAGAAAGAGCTAGTTGCGCCACCAAGGACTCCTTTAAACTGTGCATAACTGCGGAGTATGAACTATAAGAGTGTGCCACAGGTGTGGGTAAAGTACGAAGTCAAACACATGAGCACAAGTAAAGATATAAGTAAATGTAACACAAAGTCTGGAAATCTCGAGATAGGAAAATAAGATGAGAGTTGGTGAAGAACCTTATATAACAATACTTTCTTGACTATAAGACACACAGAAGGAAGAGTGGAAAGCACCTTTTGGCTTTGAAACTCAGACTGGAGAGGGGAGACAAATCATGGGCCAGGAGAAATCTATTCTTTTCTGATGGACAACAAGTCATATAAATACAGGCTTAGTTCCAAGACCAGAGCACAACAAAACAAAATAGAGGATTTAGAATGTAGGGTCAATCATAGGGATATTTGAAATGAGGTGGAGTCTGGACATGAATGAACAAAGTATCATACTATAATTGACAAGCAAAAAAGGAAAAGCATCAATTGCACCAAATGCTGACTTCACAGCTCATGACTCCATGGTTACTTTGGCAGGCCTACAACTTACCTGACCATTACATGACCTCACCAAGATGGATCAAAGATGGATCTGGGAGAAATTACAGCAACATGCTTTTGACACATTGAAGTTGAGGTTTCTCTCATCACCTATTCTGTTGTCCCCTGACATACATGCCCCCTTTTTGATTGGAATGTGGTACATTAAAATCTGCTTGTGGAGGACTATTTTCCCAGAAGGGAGATGATGGGTTATGGCACCCAGTTGCTTACATGTCTAAGTCCTTTACAGAAGTGGAACAGAATTATGACATTTGTGATTGTGAATTACTTGCCATCATCAAGGTCTTTGAAGAATGGTGGCATTACCTTGTTGATCAGATCATGATCAAGGAGATAACAATAATGAGGATCAGGTTATTCTACCTGATATTTTGTTTGCTAAACTGCTTGTCACTACCCTTGATGACTCCTGATACTTTGAAGATAAACAGGATTGTTCTAATTTCAACAAAGAGGTTCTCAATATAGCCAAAATCTGTTACAAGGCACTTGCTTAGGCACCTCATAATGGTTTTCTTTTTCTTATCTTACTTACTATTAGAGTGTAGTTTTACTACAGCTGTGAGCCTAGCTCCAACTCTTAATAGTAAGGACTCTATCTCTTCACCTTTACAGTACTATAGTATTCTTATACTTAGCTGTGAGCTTAGCTCCAAGTACTGGAAAGTGTCTTTATCTCTTCTTCTTTTTCTCTATCTATTTATTACAACATTTACTTGCTAAGGACTATTACTATACAATTAGGAAGGACTCATCTTTTTGTCTTTATTTGTCTTTGTTTATCTCTTGTTTCACTCACACTTGTGACTACTTTACTTAGCTTACTATGGACATGTCCTAGTCACATGATCTCATTGATTGCTGTGCAATCATTGTTGATCAGTGAACATTAACTATTTATACTATCTTTAGAACACCCAATTTTATATAAGTAGTTGAAAGCCTGGTGGTCTTATACCCCAGTCTTGTCAACTTTGCAATCTAGGGATTCTCCTTCACTGCACTTGACCTAAGCTTGCCTTCCACTCACTTCATAACTTTAAGAACTAAGTCTAAAGATCTCTAAGTCACTAAGTGTTGCTAAGACATCCTAGACTCACCACCCTGGATCCTCATTTAGTCATTGGCAGTATCATCCTCATCACTATCTCATTGATCCCTATCTTCATCACCATTAGGAATGTTTACATTGCCTATTATAACCACCTCATTACCAGTAGCACTATGTTGAACAATCCCTCAGACTGTCCAATAGGCTGCTCTTAGCAGAACCATACAGGCACAAGGTGATGACACTACAATGTTCAGTGTGGCAGTCACCTGAGACCAAAGTACTCCATTCAAGGAGGCAAGAGGGAGAGGGAGTGAGCATGTGGGGCAAAAGCCCAGAAAGAGTAGTTACAACCCATGCATTGTGCAAAAGTAAGTAGGAGTGAGTGTAGATGCAATGGGAGGGAGTGATGTAAGTAGATCAACTAAAGATCAGTGTCCCTAATCTGATACCTATATACATAAAAGAGTGGTGCACAGACCATGCTGATGTAATAAAGTGTGGGGCATGGGTGCTAGAGTGAAGAGCAAAACACACATCAACACAAGGGTCACAACATGCCAAAGCTGGATTACAGAAGCATTGGACAATTGGGCTGGGAGTACTTTATTACTCCAACCAGCTTTATGTACCAAAAGACCAAATTCTATGATGCAGTATCATCAATGATCATCATATGTCCATTGCCATGGGCCATCCTGGTCAACTCAAAACCCTCAACCTTATTCAATGAACCTTTTGGTGGCCAAAAATGTGACAGCAGGTGCAAGACCTGCAATCTGGCAGCCAATGAGCACTGCACTAACATGAGCCACAACCACCTAGCTGTCAGGATGCGTTATTTTTCTTTTCATTTTATGATTTTCTTTTATCTTATCACTCAAGATCTATATTACATCTTATCTTATCCGATTAGATCTTTTGCGATAACCTATGACTCATTTACAATTTGTCATCAGGCTGATTACTGATTACTTATGACACATATTCTCATGATGACTGTGCAATGCTGTGCATTACTTACTGATCATTCTCACACATGCTGTGCATGACATCATGCTATCCTCATTACTATACTTCAAATGCCTGCCCTACAGTGACATACATGGTCTGTACACACAGGCATTTACTATATATATGGTACTTTGTAGTATACTTGTTCTTTAGCTTAGTACTTCTGAGATATCCACTTCATAGCAAGTTAGTCTCTTGAAATACTATCATCCTTTATCCCTCCTCCTCCTCTAAGTTCTGTTGTGTGACCTCGCTAGTCACATCAGCCTCACAATAGTACTAAGCCCTTTAGTGACCTCACATCTATATCTCTTGACTGCTTCAGATCACACCATCACTCCCCTCCCTACTCATCTAAGAAGATGAATACTTGTTTTTACAGTTTCAAAATTTTCACAGTCAGCTACAGTGCCAGGCCTTATATTGCCTCAGTGAGTAGTGTAAGGGTGTCTTACCACTTAGTGGAGCACCAAAAACCCCCTGACAACCATTCGGACCAGGGATACAATAAATTTTACTATATCAGACAATTCTTTCATATTATATGAGTAGCACTTAGCACATCACATTGCCACCACCTTCCACTTTGCATTTGAAAGGCTTACACCCTTGGAAAAGGTGTAAAGAGTTTTCACTTTGTGCAATTTTATTTTTCATCATTCCAAGAATACTTTGCTCAGAAAAGAGGACTTGTTCTGGCAAATCATATGCCAGACTTGTTACTCCACTTGCATCTCCCACACAACCAAATACCTCCACCACTCTCCAGAGATACTATGGCAACACATTCAATTACTGCTGTCAGCAAGCAATCTGGTTCTTTGAGCTCCACAACCCTTATTACACCACCCATTGTAATGAATTCCCATGGCATTTATTTCCACAGTACTATGAGTGAACCAGCCTGTATTATAATTCACTCCCCCAAACCTTCACCTTCAGAAATGAGCAATGACAAGCTCAGGACCCAGCAATTGGGAAATGAGGGAGCCAGCCCCAATGATTGAAGATTCATCAGGAGAAGCACAAAGGGGAAGAATTGCAGAAATGGAAAGGGAAAGGTGACAAGCAGAAACCACCAGATTGCACATCACAGATCTGGAGGATACAGTGGAGATGATGAAAACAGTGATGGAGGAGCAGCACATAACAGCACAATTCTTGGAGATGGGAACTGCATTGGTGCAAATCACCAACTCATTGGCCAGTATCACAGTGATGATGAGTGCCCAACCAACCCTATGCCCTACACCAGCTGGTACATCTGGCCCATCTGCAGGCCTAGGGGCCCACATGTTTGCCCAACACAGAGTCAAAGTTTCTGCACCTACTCCATTCTTGGGGAAGCACAACAAACTTGACTCCTTTATACAGGAGTTATTCCTAGTATTCATGGCAAACAAAACATGGGTGGACAATGATCGTATTACCTACACCCTATCATATATGATAGGAGGAAGTGCAGAGGCTTGGAGGAATCTACAAGTCACTAAGCAGCAACTACACAAGGCTGACCCCCTCAACCCACTCCATCCAATGCCCTTCCAAGATTGGGTAGATTTTGACAACAAACTATGTGCACAATTTGGAGATCCAGATGAAGCCCATATGGCACAACAGGAACTCCACAAAATATGACAAATGGGAAAGACAGTGGAGGAATACACTACCAATTTTCTCCTCATTGCAGTAAAAGCACAATATGATGATGAAGCTCTCATTGATTACTATTGCAGAGGATTAAATAACAAACTCCTGCAAAGGATATATAACATCAAATCCCCACCTGTTACCTATTTACAGTGGCAACAAGTAGCTCAAACCATGGACAGGCATTGGTGTGAGCACAAACAACTCATGCAAACAAGAGGTACCCCTGTTTGGACCCCCAGAAATAATTACACATGATCCCAAACAGGATGGAATGTCCAAAGCAATCCACCTGCACAAAGAGCAAGCAATGCCATGGTACCCATGGATGTCAATAGGGCACAACACAGAAAAACAATCATATGCTACAATTGCAGACAAGAGGGGCACATATCACATGAATGCCCACAGAAGGGGAAGAAGAGCATCAGGGAAATACATGAAGATATCAGGCAGATGTCATCAGAGGATTTCCAGAAGTTGATGAATGAAGAATGGGAGAAGAGAGGATTGCCTATAGATAGGCAGGGTTTTGCCAAGGACAATCAGTAGATACTGCTGCATTGTCCTCCAATAGTTTCTCTGTTCTGTTTCCTGATGATGGTGCTGTTGATCATGCCAATGTATGTGACCCTATAATCATTGATGAATGCATTATTGTTCCAAATCATCAGGAAAAGAAAGAGAAAGAGGTATCTGAGAGTATGCCCTCTCACAAAAAAGAAAAGCACAAGATCATGGGGATAAAAGTGGAATTACCCATGATTAAAGTAGAAATCAAAACAGTGGATACCAGAGCAATGGTAACTGTAGACGCTCTACTTGATTCTGGTGCAACAACATGCTACATCAACAAACAATTTGTAAAACAAAACAATTTAAACACAAAAAAATTACCAATTGCAATCCCAGTATACAATGTCAGTGGAACAAAGAACAAGAATGGATCAATACAAGAAACAGTAGATCTGATCTTGAAAACTTATGACCATACTGAAAGAACTACATTCTGTGTCACTGGTCTAGGGAAAACCAATTTAATTCTTGGAGAAACATGGCTTAAAATCCATAATCCAGAAATAAATTGGCAATTGGGATTAGTAACATTCTCTAGATGTCCAAGAAGATGTCAAGTTAGACTTCTTGAAGAGAAAAAGTCAAGGAAAAAGATCAAAGCAATGAGAAGAGAAAAATGATTGAAGAAAGAAGTACCAAAGATGGTAGAAGTAGATGATGAAGAAGAAGATGAACCAAGACCTGGAGATAAGATCTTATGTGTCACGATTGGCCAAGAAGAGAAAGAAGCAGTAATCAATAACATCAGTCAAGATCTTGCAATAGAAGCAGAGAAGAAGATCAAACAATCTTTTGAAGACATTGTTCCCCTCACATATCACCACTTCAAAACTGTCTTCGAAAAAGAGTTGTTTGATGAACTACCTCCCAAACATATCTGGGATCATGCTATTGAGTTAAAACCAAACTTGAAAATGCATGCAGGAAAGATCTACAATCTATCCCTTGTTGAATAAGCAGAATTGGAAATTTTCACAGATGAAAATATAAAATCTGGACATATATGACCTTCTGAATCTCCAATGGCTTCACCATTTTTCTTTATCAAAAAGAAATCAGGAGAATTACATCCAGTACAAGATTATTGTCACCTCAATGAAATTACAATCACAAATGCATATCCATTACCACTCATTTCAGTATTGATCGATAAACTCAAGGGGCAATGTTTTTCACCAAACTTGATGTTTGATGGGGGTATAACAATGTATGAATCCAAGAAGGAGACAAATGGAAAGCAGCTGTCATCACAAACAAAGGACTATACAAACCACTTGTCATGTTCTTCAGATTGACAAATAGCCCAGCCACCTTCCAAATGATGATGAATCATCTCTTCTGCATTCTCATTGCAAATGGCAAAGTAGTAGTTTATATGGACAACATTCTTATCTTCACCAAAACACTTGAAGAACATTGTCAAATCATTGCTGAAGTATTACAAATACTTCAAGATAACAAACTCTACTTAAAACCAGAAAAATGCGATTTTGAGAAAGAAGAGATAGATTACCTTGGACTCAAGATCTCCCTTGACAAGATCATGATGGATCCTGTCAAAGTACAAGGTGTTGCAGAGTGGCCCACTCCTACCACAGTCACAGAGACCAGATCATTCTTGGGATTTGTCAATTTCTACAGACATTTTATCAGAGTATTTTCAGAAATTGCCAAACATCTGAATAGTCTACTATAAAAGGATGCCAAATGGAAATGGGACAATGAGCAAATACATGCATTCAAAACACTCAAAGAAGCCATGTGTTCCAAACCCATTTTGGTATTCCCTGAAGCAGACAAACCATATCTGGTAGAAGCAGACAGCTCTGGTTATGCAACTGGAGCTGTATTATCTCAAAAACATGACAACAACAAATGGCATCCATTAGCATACTTCAGCAAAAGTTTATCACCAGCTGAACGCAACTATGACATCTATGACAGAGAGATGTTGGCAATAATCAGAGCACTGGAACAATGGAGGCACTACCTCGAAGGTGCACAAAACACAGTTGAAATCCTTACTGATCACAAGAATCTAGAGTACTTTATGAGTGCCCAGAAATTGAACTGTTACCAGGCACAATGGTCTCTTTTTCTTTCTAGATTCAATTTCAACCTTACCCATCATCCAGGTAAATCATCTGACAAGCCTGATCACCTCTCAAGATGTTTGGATCATAAAGAGGGGGTGGATTGTGACAATGACAACATCATACTGCTGAAACCAGAGTTTTTCAAACAAGAAATCAATGCAGTATTCACAAAACCACCACTACTGAAAAAGATCTTGGAAGCACAAAAGAATGAAGGAGAAATACAACAGTGGAGAGAATTGCCAGCAGATGAAGCAAAGATGGCAATTATTGCAGGACATGGGGAAAATGAACAGGGACTCCTTACATACAAAGGAAAAATCTTTGTTCCAGCAAGCTGCAGAGCAGAGGTGGTGAAACATTGTCATGATAGTCCAATAGTGGGACATCCAGGACAATGGAGAACCTTGGAATTAGTAGGAAGGACTTTCTGGTGGAAAGGCATGTTGGAAGGGATGTGAACTCTGCCAAAGAACAAAGGTTATCACAAAAAAGCTGCAAGGTGAACTCACACCTAATGAAATCCCAGACCAACCCTGGCAAATCATATCAACCAACCTTATCACACAATTGCCACACAGTCAGGGATATGACTCTATCTTAGTAGTGGTGGATCGATTCTTGAAAATGATCCACACAATGCCCACCACTACTACAGTAACAGCAGAAGGAGTTGCATGACTTTTTAGAGATAATATCTGGAAATTACATGGATTACCAGAAAAAGTTCTCTCTGACAGAGGGCCACAATTCACTTCAAGAGTCATGAAGGAATTAAACAAAATCCTCAGAATAAAGACAGCCCTTTCAACTGCCTTTCATCCACAAACTGATGGACAAACTGAACGAATAAATCAAGAGATAGAACAGTATCTCAGAATATTCATAAACCATTGACAAAGCAATTGGATGAATTGGTTGCCAATGGTGGAGTTTTGTTATAACAATTGAATCAATGCTTCTACAAAACAAACTCCATTCATACTGAATAGTGGTCAACATCCAAGAATGGGATTTGAACCTCATGCCAAATCCAATATTGAATCAGTAGACATCTTTATATCTTCACTAGAGAGAGCTAGAGATGATGCCAAATCTGCATTGAAAAAGGCATCAGAAGATATGAAGAAATATTACAATGTACACAGAGGAGAGACCCCCACATATGAAATAGGAGATAACGTCTGGCTGGATGCATCCAATATTCAATTGGATAGACCCATGAAGAAATTGGATCACAAATGAATTGGACCATATGTGATTATCAAAAAGCTATCCAACAACAGTTACAAACTCACATTACCAAAGACATTAAAAATTCATCCAGTATTCCATGTGGTCAAATTATTACCATTCACAGCAGACTCTATCCCTGAAAGAAAGCAAAAACCCCCACCAACTCCTATAGTCGAAGGAGGAGAGGAAAAATACAAAGTAGAATAAATTCTCAACACTTGAAAACAATATGGCAAAATCCAATATTTGATCAAATGGAAGAATTACCCACACAAGTCTAATTCTTGGGAACCAGCATCTATTATTACCAAAGATGTTCCCAAATTAGTCAAGGAATTCCATTTATCACATCCAACCACCATTTGACTTATTCAGAATATTGTATTACTGGTAAGATGAGTTTCAGACAAGGCAACTATTCCTACCAGAGGATCAGTATTTGCAGCAGGATTGGATCTTTATAGCACAGAAGAAACAGAGATACCACCACACAGTCAGAAATTAATCGATACTCAAGTCTCCTTGGCTATACCAAATCACTGTTATGGATGTATTGCTCCTTGCAGTGGTTTGGCTGTCAAAAACTCTATATCAATTGGAGCAGGAGTGATTGATTCAGACTACTGTGGTCCTCTCAAGATTCTTCTTATCAATAATGGAAATGACATATTTCATGTAAAAGAAAAAGATCACATTGCACAACTTATCCTTGAAAATATATCACTTGCCAATGTCTTAGAAGTTAAATCACTGGATGATACCTCAAGGGGAGAAGGAGGTTTTGGATCTATGGGAGTTTAGTGGTTCATTGGGTCATCTCACCCATAAAATGGGGGTATTGTCAGGATGTGTTATTTTTCTTTTCATTTTACGATTTTCATTTATCTTATCACTCAAGATCTATGTTACATCTTATCTTATCCGATTAGATCTTTTGTGATAATCTATGACTCGTTTACGATTCATCATCAGGCCAATTACTCATTACTTATGACACATATTCTCACAATGACTGTGAAATGCTGTGCATTACTTACTGATCATTCTCACACATGCTGTGCATGACATCATGCTATCCTCATTACTATACTTCAAATGCCTGCCCTACAGTGACATACATGGTCTGTACACACAGGCATTTACTATATATATGGTACTTTGTAGTATACTTGTTCTTTAGCTTAGTACTTCTGAGATATCTGCTTCATAGCAAGTTAGTCTCTTGAAATACTATCACCCTTTATCCCTCCACCCCTCCTCTAAGTTCTGTTGTGTGACCTCACTAGTTGTGTCAGCCTCACACTAGCAGCAACCATCTATGTATGCACTAAATTAGTCTCTTCATATATATCCGAATGGTGACCATAACTGCCCAATACCCTCTGCTAGGCTCTTGCCTGGAGCTGAGATGGCATACATACAGCATACCATATGATAAAAAGAGGATGGGGTGTGCCCCTCCTGGGGCAGTTCTTCACCATGCAAACTATGCAGCACTAGCAGACAGCAGCCATTTCCATTTTACTGCTCTAAATCACACCTTTTCTCTCTCTCACACTCAACAGACAAAGCAAGCCACTTCACATTGAACCAGAGCCACATGCAGCATGCACCACTGTTGATCAGAACCTAGAACTTGCAGCAGAGCATCTAGCTTCTCTACAACTGGAGCCCACCCAATAAGGTCACTGATTATTTAAAAAAAAACTAAAATTCTTCATCTTTTCTAGTGGGAGGTATACTGCCACCCATCTTATATGCCAGTGATGGCACAAACCAAACCACAGACCTGCAATGATAAAGGTATATTCCATATCTGAAACAAAGCTAATGAACCAGAAGCATCAGCTAGACACCCAGTATCATTCCTGGAGGCTCCTTCCACACCAGAGACTAACACTACACAGATCAACAGTGACTCAGACAATGACACAACACCCTCTCCTAGGTACCCCTTGCATCCAGCAACTGCACAAACATATTCAACTCCAACCAGTTTCCCCTTCCTAAACATGTCACACAACACAGCAATCACAGGACCAGCCACTATGCCACCACCACATTCCAATAAAGCACCAATATTCACAGGCAAGCCAAGGGACTTCAAGGATTTTGTAACAGAATACGAAGATCTTGTCAACACTTACAACCTATCTAATAAACAGAAGTCAGAAGCAATAATCAAGTACATCCCTTCAGCACTCTGAGACCTCTGGCACAACCAAGAAGGCTATGGCACAGCAGCCTGGGATGACTACAAAAAAGCTCTAAAAACTCTATACCAAGACAACTCAACAGAAAAACGATATACAAAGAAACAGCTATGAGCACTAGTACAAGAATCATCTCAGTACCACACGAAGGACTCTAGAGATGTTGGAGAATACTACAGAAAATTCCTCACCATTGCTGGACCTCTAATATGCAACAAAATGCTGGCCAACAATGATTGTGACAAAAACTTCTGGTGTGGTTTTCACCCAGCTGACTGTGACCTCCTACAAAACAGACTCCTGGCCACAAACCCTACACATGACACCACCACACCATATAGCTTCAAAGTCATCTATGAAGCTTCCAGAACACTATTCTCCAGTGTGCAATTCTATCCCATCTGCCAAGGCAGGAGCCAAGAGGACTATGAAGAAGAATCAGATGAGGAAGATGATGAGGATTGGCCCACCTGCTTTCAAAGCCATACATGCAAATGCAAAGGAAGAAAACAACTATATGAGGATGACAATGAAGAAACCAGCAAAGAAGCCCAATATGAAACAAAAACAGTGCATTTTACAGGTACCACAGACAGATGCAACACAGGAAAACCAAACTGGCAGGCCCTCACACAAATAATTACACAACTAAATAGTCTTACTCCCTCAGATCCAATGTATGAAGTACTTTACTACCACTGCCAACACAAATTCCCCTCTGTCACACCAGATCTCCCCAAACCTATATTCAGAGCACCAGCAGCAACACTTAGCTTCCAATGAAACCAAACACCAGCACAAGGCACCATTAATCTGATAGCCAGAGCATTGTACATGCCCCCAGCATGAAGACCAGATGGCTGTGCCTTCTGCATGCAATATGGACATCAAATCCAAGACTGCCCAATAGTGGATGACTACATACAGTGTGGGCTAGCAGTATTACACAATGGAAGAATAAAACTCCCAAATTATGCACCAGTTCCCAATGATGGCACCAGATGTGGCATCCAGCTCAACATTGACAACTGGCACACAGCGCAGACCCCACCTCCAGCACCACAACCAGCACAAGCCATTAGAAATGAGGCACCCCTTAGGGACACTCACCAGTCTAATATTTTCCAAGTCACAAAAGAAACTGATAGCTCAGAAGATGATGAGCAGGAATTTACAGGACTCTTCAACATTTTCAGCATGGAAAAATACTGCAGAAACTTGCACAAAGAACCAGCACCCACAGCCACATCTAATTCAGTCCCAACACTAGGTCAACCTAAATACCAGTCAGATGCAGAGGACCCAGCACTGGTCAATGAATTAGCAACACTCCTGTGGCAAGGCCAATTTCCCATGGCAATACCAGCACACATATTAGCAGCTAGCCCATCCCTATGCAAGTACTTCATTGACTGGCTCCACACAAAGCATGTCAAAAATGCCATTTTCGAACCATCAGGTAGTAAATTGTCAGAAACTACTTACTGCATCTCACAGGGAGTCTATAAACTAGAGAAGCCATGACAGGCAGCCTTCTCACTACCACTCCACAGCATAGAAGTGATCCTCAATGCTTTCACAACAGAACAAGCAATCCTAGACCAAGGCTCACAAATCATGGCTATACAAGCAGACATTGCACAAGCATGTGGTGCTCAAATCAACAAGGCACACTGGATTGAAATGGAAGGTGCTAACAGCATCAAATCATGGACAATGGGCTGTGTGGAAAATCTGGGTTTCAAGATTGCAAACCTAGCCTTCAAAATGCATGCACATGGGCTAGAAGAAGCACCATTCTGCATCCTGCTCAGTTGACCCTTTTACAGCCTTCTACTATGCAGCACAGAGGACCACCCTGATGGAGGAGTATCAGTCATGCTACATGACCCAGCCAACACAGCAAATACTTGCACCATTGAAACTCAAGCTCAAAGCCCACAAGGGCCAGTATTTACATGGACACACAGCATAAACCACCCCCACACATCCACATTCACAACAGAAATGGTGCATGACACCATACAAAAACCCCTGGCACATGACAACTTCACCTACAAAAGGGTAGCCCAAAAAGTCAGGCCAGTACCAACATTGCTACCAGAACAATACTGGGTCATGCACAAATGACCAGAGGACCCTCTCCTCACCCTAACTCAACTACCAACAACACCACCACCCTTCCACCCAGGCACCCACTTGACTGATGAATGGCTGGAGGAGCTGCAGCTCAACAGTGTGGGCTTCCTATGGCCAGAAGAACTCCACCTAGTCCAACACATCCTATGCACAAATGAGCTAGCACTGGCATGGACAGAGGAAGAAAAAGGCAGGTTCAAAAATGAGTACTTTGACCTGGTCATCATACCAACAATTGGACACATACCCTGGGTCCACAAATACATCCCCATCCCCACAGGGATCATGAGTGATGTCATAGAAATATTCAAGGATAAACTTGCATCTGGAGTATATGAACCTTCAGATGCACCCTATCATTTGTGTTGGTTCTGCATTGCAAAGAAAAATGGTAGGCTGTGGCTAGTACATGACTCACAGCCACTCAACCAGATCACAATCAAAAATGTGGCCATACCACCATTTGTAGAACAATTCACCAAGAGCTTCACAGGGTGTGCATGCCTATTGGTAATGGATCTATTCATTAGTTTCAACTCCCATACGCTAGCTGCAGAGTCCAGGAACCTCACTACATTTCAGTCACCTCTAGGAGCCCTACAAAATACATGTCTACCCATAGGATAGATGAACTCCATGCCAATATTTCACAGTGATGTATCATTCATACTCAAACCAGAAATCCCACACATAGTGCAACCATTTGTTGATGACTGTGGCATATGCAGACTAGCCACACAATACAAAATAACAGAGGGAAAGTATGAGCTGATCCCAGAAAACCCAGGAATCTGCTGGTGTCTGGGAACACCTCACAGACATATGTAGAGTCATGCACCACCTTGGACATGCAGGGGCCATGATATCTACCAAGAAACTACACATATGCATACTGGAAGCCATAGTTCTAGGACAAGAATGTACCTATGAAGGATGATGACCAGATGACTCAAAGGTTGCCAAAATAAAAGACTGGGCAGCTTGCAAAAACCTGACTGAAATACATGCATTCCTCAGCACCTGTGGAATGATGAGCATGTGGATCCCCCACTACTCAACACTCATGAAGCCACTAAACAACCTACTACAGAAAAAAAGTGAGTTTGAATGGGCCAAAGAACATAACCTGGCAATGACAAAACAAACTTAAAGCATATATTTGCAGCTCACCAGCACTACAACCTATCAACTACAGCTCTGGTAGGGAAGTAATCCTTGCAGTTGACTCATCTATCATAGCAGTAGGATGGATCCTATCACAATGAGGTGATGACAACATCCACTATCCCTCACAATTCAGCTCAATCATATGGAATGAATGAGAAAGCTGCTACTCACAACTGAAAATTGAGCTATATGGGCTATTCAGAGCACTCCAGGCCCTACAGGTTCACATCATTGGCATGCAAACCTAATGGTAGAAATGGGTGTGAAGTACATGTGAGGAATGCTGAATCACCCAGATATACAACCCAATGCAGCTATAAACTGATGGATAGCAGCCATCATGCTTTTTGACTTCAAACTCATCCACATACCTGCAGGAAAACACCTAGGACCTGACAGCCTGTCTCAATGACCACCACTTGAAGGAGAAGACAATGATGACAATGAGGACTGAGAGGACTGGATAGATGGGGTTTTAGGATCAGGGGTATGGGTGGCAAGTTGGATGACAGCAGTGGTGCAAGGGAAAGTCACAGCAGTCAAAGTCTTGGGCATCAAAACAAGAGCTATGACCATGAGAAAAAGGAGAAAGGAAGGGTCAGCAGAGGACAGACAAAGGGAGATCATAGGGGCAGATGACACTAATCCCCAAATAAAAATAATGACAGATTCAGAATCAAACAAGAAAAAGACACAAAAAAAAAAGAAGTGAAAACACAAACAACAAAGATGAAAAACACTATACATGGGTTAGAGGTAACAGTAAGCAGATGCAGAAGGATGAGGATAAGCCAGAGAAGGAGTCACAGGAGTATTGCACAGTGCAGGACCTGGACAACATCAGGCAGTACCTCATGATGGGCATGTGGCCAGAACATCTGACTCACACAGTGCTCAAGAGACTTAGCAGGAAGCTCATGAAATTTTTCATACAAGCAGGGCACCTCTGGCGATGACAAGCACAAGGTCATCACCAGCTGGTCAGAACTCACCACCAGCACCAGCTCAAGCTAACCAGAGAAGCACATGATGCACTTGGACCCTGTGGCTTCTACCCAACATGACAAACACTACTAGACAGGTTCTGGTGGCCAACCCTAGAAGCTGATGTAAAACATTTTATTCAGACCTGCCATGCTTGCCAGTTACACCAGAATACAAAGGTATGAATACCACCTACAGTCAACACACCAGCACCACTATTCCACAAAATGTACATGGACTCAATGCTCATGCCACCAGTGGTGGGTTTCTGCTTTTGTCACACAGAACACCACTCTTGGTCTCACTGCTGGTGATGCACCAAACATGGGGGACTGTTGAAGATTGGTATGCACACATATACATTTTGTTTGGCTCCACCTACACTACTTGCACATGTATTACTCACGCACTATACACGTAGTACATACATTGACACCTTGGACTACTCACTACATCTCCAAGACTTCTCACTCCACCCACACCTCTGGGATGATGCATGTCCCCTCACATTAGGTAGCTGTTGTACTTTACTTATGTACTCCACTTCAACTCTACCTACAACCCTACTATATAAGATGGACTACATACATACAACCTCCTCAGATGTCTTACCCACATGTCTGAGTGAGTACACTTCCCATCTTACTCCTATACCTTTTCACCTCTTCCCTGCAGCACCTCTCACCACACCATGTCACCCTTGCTGCATTCATGCTCTCTCTTACTCACTGCAGGTCTGTTACACCTTCATAGACATCTTACCCACATGTCTGATGCCTCTCACCACACCATGTTGCCCTTACTGTGTTCATGCTCTCTCTTACTCACTGCAGGCTCACTGCTCACTCTTCTCCCTTTTGGGGACATGTTCACTATCACACTCTCAATTATATTGCTGCTCATTGCCTGCCCAAGCCTGCACAAACAATTGTCACCAAGATTCACTAGAAGAATCTTTACAGGTCCACGATAATCAGAGTCAATAACTCCTGCTCCAATATGAATGGAATTTTTGACTGCCAAACCACTGCAAGGAGCAATATGTCCATAGCAGTTGTCTGGTATAGCCAAGGAGATTTGAGTATCAACCAATTTTTGACCATGTGCAGGAATAACAATTTCTTTTGCACCATAAAGATCCAGTCCAGCAGCATGCTCTGATCCTTGAGTTAGTAGAGTGGCTAAGTTGGAAAGTTGTTTGATGGGAATAGAACAATGTTGAATTGATCTAACAGTGGCAGGATATATATGATGGAATTCTTTAACCAGTTTCGGTACATCTATGACCATAATTCATGCTGGTTCCCAGGAATTTTCATCTTCTGGGTAATTTTTCCATTTGAAAAGATATTGAATATTTCCACAATATTTTCTGCTGTTTAAGATCTTTTCAACTTCATATTGTTCCACATTGTTTTTGATGATAGGAGGTGGAGGAATTTTTATGACACATTCTGGGATATCATTCAGAGAATATGGGAGTAATTTGATGACATGAAAGACCAGATGGATTTTCATTGACTTGGGAAGTGATAACTCATAGGTGTTATTTGAAAGCACTTTAGTGATCAAATATGGGCCAAGTCTTTTATGATCCAGTTTTCAGGTTGGTCATCCTGTTTGTATGTTAGACGCATCTAACCAGACTTTATCTCTGACTTGGTTTTTCCCTTGTGTGCATCATAGTACATTTTCATATCATCAGCTGCTTTCTTTAGTGCTGATTCTGCATCTTCCCTCATCCTCTTCAATCCTTCAACAAAATTTTCTACCAAATTGATAGTGGACATCTTGCCCAGTTTGAATCCCATTCTTGGGTTTTGTCCAGAGTTCAACATCAAGGGAGAGTATTTGGTAGAAGCATTAACCCTGTTGTTATAGCAGAATTCTGCCATAGGCAGCCAATTCATCCAGTCTGATTGACGATGGTCTACAAAAATATGGAGATATTGCTCGATCTCTTGGTTAATTCTTTCTGTTTGACCATCTGTTTGTGGATGATATGCTGTGGACAGGGCTGTCTTAATGCCTAGTAGTTGATTTAACTCCGTCATCATTTTTGAAGTAATTTGAGGACCTCAATCTGATAAAATCTTTTTGAGTAGTCCATGATGCTTCCATATCAAAAAATAATCAATGACCACTAGGATTGAATTGTATCCCTGGCTGTCTGGTAATTGTGTGATAAGATCTGTAGAGATTATTTGCCAGGGATGAGATGGTATTTCATTTGGAGTCAATTCTCCTTGTGGTTTTTGTGTGATTTTTTTTGTTCTTTGACATATGTCACAACTTTTGACATATTTTCCAATGTATGCTGCCATTCCTTTCCACCAAAATGTTCTCAATACTATCTCCAGTGTCCTCCACTGTCCTGGATGTCCTGCAATTGGGGTGTCATGGCATTGTTTGACAACATCTGCTCTGCAGCTGTTGGGGACAAGGATTTTGTCTTTGTATGTGAGTAATCCTTTTTTGTTTTGTCCCCAACCCACTATAGTAGCTGTCTTTGCTTCACCTGCTGATAATTCCACCCACATCTTGACATCTCCATCTTTCTCCTGTTCATCTGCTATCTTTTGAAGGAGTGGAATATTATTTGTCAATACTGCTTGTATATGATTTGGTTTAGTGAAAAATTCTGGTTTAAGCAATATGACATTCTTGTTGTCATTTTCCACCCCCTCTCTATGATCCACTCATCTCAAGAGGAGATCAGGTTTGGCCAAACTCTTCCCTGGTCGGTGGGAAAGGTGAAAGTTGAACCTAGAAAGAAATAGAGACCATTGGGCCTGGTGATGGTTCAATTTCTGGGCACTCATAAAGTACTCTAGGTTTTTGTGATCTGTAAGGATCTTGACTGGACTATCTGTTCCTTCTAGATAGTGTCACCATTGTTCTAGTGTGTGTATAACAGCTAACATCTCTTTGTCATAGATGTCATAATTCCTTTCCACAGGTGATAATCCCTTGCTGATATATGCCACTGGGTGCCACTTCTCATCATCTCTCATTTGTGATAATACTGCTCCAGTAGCATATCCCAAACTGTCTGCTTCTACAAGATATGGGCAATTGGGTTCAGGAAAGACTAAAACAGGTTTAGAGCACAATGCTGTTTTTAAGATTTTCAAAAGAGTCTTTTTGTTCTTGATCCCAATGCCATTTGCTATCTTTTTGTAAAAGAACATTCAGGGGTTTTGCTAGATCAGAGAATCCTCTTAAAGTGACAATAGAAGTTGGTGAAACCTAAAAAGGAGCAAACTTCTGTGACAGAGGTTGGTGTAGGCCATTCTGCTATCCCTTGGACTTTGATTGGGCCCATCATGATTTTGTTGAAGGATATTTTGAGGCCAAGATAATCTATTTCCATCTTTTCAAAGTTGCATTTCTCAGGTTTCAGATATAGTTTGTTGTCACATAATATAGTGAGGACTTCTTCAACAATGAGTCAATGTTCTTCCAATGTTGTGGTAAAGATGAGAATGTCATCCATATAGACTACCACTTTGCCTCTAGCAATGAGTTCTCTGAAGAGATGATTCATCATAGTTTGGAATGTTGCTGGGCTATTGGTAAGTCCAAAGAACATAACAAGAGGTTCAAATAGTCCTTTGTTTGTGATGAAGGCAGCCTTCCATTTGTCTCCTTCTTTGATTCAAACATTGTTATATCCCCATCTGATGTCAAGTTTGGTAAAGTATTTAGCCCCTTTGAGTTTATCTATCAATTCTGAGATGAGTGGTAAGGGATAGGAATTTTTGATAGTAATTTCATTGAGGCATTGATAATCTTGGATTGGACATAATTCACCTGATTTCTTCTTGATAAAGAAAAATGGGGAAGCCATGGGTGATTTGAAAGTGTGTATATGTCCAGATTTCAGATTTTCTTCAACAAAATTTTCCAACTCCTGTTGTTTAACAAAGGATAGATTGTACACTTTTCCCATATGCATCTTTGCTCCTGGTTTTAATTTGATAGCATGATCCCAAATTCGCTTTGGAGGTAGTTTGTCAAAAGATTCCTTTTCAAACACTGATTTGAATCCATGATATGCTTTGGGAACAATGTCTTCAAAGGATTTCTTTATCTTTTTCTTCTCCACTTCAATTGCTAGATTTTGGGATATGTTTTGAATTGTGGCATCCTTCTCATCATCTCCTATCATGATGCAGAGAATGCAGTCTTCCTTTTGTACTTTGTTGTCATTGTCATCATCAACTTCCACTATTTTTGGTATTTCTTGTTTCGATTTTTCTGCTTTCTTTTTCTTCCATTCTTTCCTTTCTTCAACTACTTGTAAATGGCATCTTTGTGGACATCTGGTAAACAAGATTGCTCCTGTATTCCAGTCTATTTATGGGTTGTGGATTATAAGCCAAGTCTCTCCAAGTATTAGATTGACTTTTCCAAGTCCCATGACACAAAATAACATTCTTTCTGTGTGATTCTGGACTTTGACAATTAAATCCACTGTCTCTTTGATGGACCCTTGTTTGTTTTTTGTTCCATCTACATTGTACTGGTATGGCAATAGGGAGTTTCTTTGTGTTTAGACAATTCATTTTCACAAATTCTTTGTCTATGTAACATGTAGTTGCTCCTGAGTCTAGGAGGGCTTCAATTGTTACTGTTTGTCCATTTTCTGGTACTTTGATTTTGACTTTAACCATGGGTAAATCTGTCTTGATTCCCATGATTACATGCTTTTCTTTTTCTTGAGAGGGCATACTCTCAGATGTCTTCTTTTCAGTCTTTGTCTCTGATGCAATGTTGTTAAATACTATTTCATCAATAGGATTGCATACATTTGCATGATCAACAGTGCCATCATCTGGAGTAAGTACTGAGAACCTATTCTTGGACAGTCCAATGACATCTATTGGCTGTCCTTCACAAAACCCAAATTCTTCCTCCTCTCTCCCTCATCAAAGATCAACTTCTCAAAGTTGACTGTAGACATTTGTCTAATTTCTTCATGAATTTCCCTGATATTCTTCCTCTGTGGGCAGACATTTGCCCTATGACCTTCTTTCCTACAGTTGAAACAAATAAGAGGTCTCCTCCTTTGTGCTGCATCCACATTCATTGGTACTGTCACATTGCTTGCCTTTTGTGTACCTGTGTTTGGCTGAGGGTTGGCTTGTTGTGTGTATTTAGGGGTCCATTGTGATGGTCCCCTGGACTGCATAAGCTGGCAATATTCTCGCATATGTCTGTCTGTTTGTTGTGCCATCTTCTGCCATCTTCCCCATTTGTTGATGTTTATGTAAGGCTTGTTGCATGGTATGTGCTTTGTCTGGATCTCCAAACTGCTCTCATAATTTCATATCAAATTCTACCCAATCTTGGAAGGGCATGGGATATAGTGGATTGAGGGGATTAGCCTCATGAAGTCACTGTTTTGCAACTTGTAGATTGCACCATGCTTCTGCCAATCCTCCTATCATATAGGAAAGGGCATAAGTGATTTGATTGCTGTCCGACCAGGTTTTGTTTGCTGCAAATACTAAAAATAGTTCTTGGACAAATGAGTCAAATTTGTCTCATTTCCCCAAGTATGCTCTAGGTGCAGAAACTTTTACCCAGTGTTGGGCAAATATGTGGGCCGATTGGACACTTGGTTGGCCAGAGGAATTGGCAGGAATAACTGGGTGGACTATTGAAGGTTGGGCTTGTTGCCACATCATTGTTGTGATATCCTTCATATTCTTGGCTATATCTGCCATTGTGGTCCCCAGACTGACTATTGTGTTGCCTTGTTCCTTCTGTACCCTCTGCTGCTGTTTCATCTGATCATTCATCATCTCCATTGCTTCCTCTATATCTAGTAGTCTGAGTCTTCTTGTTTCGTCTGCTTCTCTTCTTTCCCTTTCTTGTTCTACTGAGGAGTCTTCCATCATTGGTGCTGTCTCCCTCATTTCCCAAGTGCTCAGCCCTGGTTGCATCATTGTTCATTTCTAAAAATGAATGCCTGGGGGAATGAATTGTAATATGGGCTGGAGTGATCAAGGTAGTTTGGAAAGAAATGCCATGGGAATTCCTCAGGGTGGTTGTTGTAGTAGGGATTATGAAGCTTGAAGAATTAAATTGCCTGTTGCTGTCTGTAGTTGTAGGCATTGGTGTAGAAGCAGAGGAGAGCAATAGAAGTTGACCAATGAGTTGGTGGTGGAAGAGTGCTGAATCTAGCATAGGATTTGCCAGATTGAGTTCTCTTTTCTGAGCATAGAATGCACAGAATGGTGAAAATAAGATTGTGTGAAGTGAAAACTCACTATTCCTTTTTCAAGGGAATAGGTCTTTCAACACAAAATGGAATGGGGGAGGTGTAAGGTAAATACTAGTCTATATGTGCTACTAGTATTATGAAAGAGATTCTGTTATAGTAAAAGGTTATAGTACTCCTGGTCTGAATGGTTGTCAGGAAATTCTGTGATGCCCCACTAAGTGGTAGACACCCTAGCACTGCTTGCTGAGGCAATGTATGCCCCAGTGCTGCAGCTGAACTATGAAGAACAGAAACCTAATTACAATACAATGCTCTCTTTGAGCAAGGAGGGAGGGGAGTGATGGTTGGAGGCATATGTGGGGAGAAGTGTGTGTGAGGTTGCTGGAGGTAGAGCTTTATACAATTGTGAGGTGCACACTAAGGCAGCAAGGTCACAACTGAAAGAGAGGGGGATTGATGAGGGATGGAGACAATACACCTTAAGAAGAGTCACACTGTATAGTGGATATCTCAGATGTATAAAGCTAAGGAACTATATACTACATGAGTCTCCTTATATACTACAGGGATTGGTGCACAGACCATGTGCTGTCACTGTAGGGCAGGCATATGTAAATAAGATGCACAGCATCTGTGAGAAGTATCAGTAAGCAATGCACAGCATTGCACTGCATCAGTAAGCATCTGTGGGAAATGTAGTCATAATTGTATAGTAAGCAGTCCAATGACTAAATGAATATGTGTCATAGATAATCACGATAAGATCAACTGATGATCTGATAAGATGAGATAAGATATCTCTAGTAGATCTTGAATGATAAGGATGAGAGAAATCATAAAATGAAGAGAAAAATAAGTATGTTCTGACAGTTGCCATTGCTCCAGTGTGTATATGATAGCAAGCATCTCTTTGTCATATATGTTGTAATTCCTCTCTGCAGGGGAGAGACCTTTACTGATGTACACCACTGGGTGCCACTTTTCATCATCTCTCATCTGTGACAATATCACTCCTGTCACATAACCTGAACTATTGGCTTCCACTAGATAAGGGTGATGAGGTTCAGGAAAAAATAAAAAAGGTTTTGAACATAATGCTGTTTTAAGATTTTTGAATGATCCTTGTTGTTCCTGATCACAATGCCATTTGATATCTTTTTGTAGAAGTGAATTGAGGTGTTTAGCAATATCTGAAAATCCTCTGATAAAATTGTGATAAAAGTTGGTAAAACCCAAAAATGAGTGAACTTCCATGACTGAAGTTGGTGTCAGCCATTCTTCAATTCCTTGTATTTTGACAGGGTCCATCATTATCTTGTCAAAAGATATTTTAAGTCCAAGATAATTGATTTCTGTCTTTTTGAATTCACATTTTTCGGGTTTGAGATATAGTTTGTTATCATGTAGTATCTTCAGAACTTCTTCCACTATAATCCTATGCTTCTCCAAGGTTGCTGTGAAGATGAGGATATCATCTATATAGACCACCACCTTTCCTTTTGCTATCAGTTCTCTGAAGAGATGGTTCATCATGGTTTGGAAGGTGGCTGGACTATTGGTGAGTCCAAAGAACATAACAAGAGGTTTGTATAATCCTTGGTTTGTGATGAAGGCAGCCTTCCATTTGTCTCCTTCTTTGATTTGAATGTTGTTATATCCCCATCGTATGTTGAGTTTGGTGAAGTACTTTGCCCCTTTAAGTTTATCAATCAATTCTGATATGAGTGGTAGAGGATAGGAATTCTTGATTGTAATCTCATTGAGGCATTGGTAGTCTTGAATAGGACATAATTCTCCTGATTTCTTTTTCATAAAGAAGCCATTGGTGATCTAGATGGTCTTATTCATCCAGATTTCAAGTTTTCCACAATAAACTTCTCCAATTCCTTTTGCTCCATAAACAAAAGATTATATATTTTCCCCATATGCATCTTCACATTTGGTTTCAGCTCTATTGCATGATCCCAAGTTCTTTTGGGTGGTAGTTCATCAAACGATTCTTTTGCAAATACTGATCTGAAACCATGATATGCCTTGGGTACTATATCTTCAAAAGATTTCTTTATCTTTTGTTTTTCTGCCTCAATTGCAGGATCTTGAGATATGTTTGATATTGATGCTTCCAATTCAGGATTTCCAACCATGACACATAAGACCTTGTCTTCTTTTCCTATTGAATTTTCATCTTCATCATTGACTTCTTTCAACTTGGGAACCTCTTTCTTCTTGTTCAACTTGTGTTCCTTTTGTTCTGTGACTACTTTTATGTGACATAATCATGGACATCTGGTGAATTTTACTCTGCCAGTTTCCCAAACTATTTCTGGATTGTGGATCTTTAGCCAAGTTTCTCCTAGGATAAGGTTGACTTTTCCTAATCCTGTTATGCAGAACATTGTTCTTTCTGTGTGGTGCTGGATTTTGACTATGAGATCTACTGTTTCTTTGATAGAACCTCTTTCATTTCTGGTTCCATAGACATTGTAGACTGGGATTGCTATAGGAAGTTTCTTTGTGTTTAGACAGTTATTTTTGACAAATTCTTCATCTATATAATACATAGTTGCTCCTGAGTCTACCAAGGCTTGAATAGTGATCACTTGTCTGTTTTCTGGTTGCTTCACTTCTAGTTCTATCATGGGAAGTTCTACTCTCATTCCCATGATAACATGCTTTTCTTTTTCAAGAGAGGGCATACTCTCTGGTGTCTTCACTTCTTCAGTCTTTTTCTCTGATGCAATGTGATTAAATATTTTAATTGGATCACATACATTGGCATGGTCAACAGCACCATCATCTGGAGTAAGAACTGAAAAATGACTGGACAAAGTAGTGACATCTACTACTTGTCTCTTCCAAAACCTGCTTCCTTCACAATTTTCTTAATTGCCTCATTGTTCAACATCTGTTTGAATTCTTCTGTCATCACTCCCCTAATCTGCTCATGGATTGTCCTAAGTTTTTCCTTCTTTTTCTGTGGACAGTCCCTTGATATGTGCCCTTTTTCCCTACAGCTGAAGCAGATGATTTCTTGATGTCTCTGCACACAGTCTACGTCCATCAGTACAGTTTTATTACTGGCTTTGTCAGCAGAAGGATTAGTGGCTGTTGTTGAGGAGTTTGTGTTTTGATTGTATCTGGGTCCCCAGCTTGAGGATCCCCTGTCTGCAATTAATTGTTTGAACTCCTGCATGTGCTGATCCATACTCTGAGCCATTTGTTGCCATTGTAAATATGTACCAGGAGGGGGGTTGATATTGTAGATTCTTTGCAGGAGATCCACATTGAGTCCTCTTTTGAAGCAGTCAATGAGTGCTTCATCATCATATTTGGTCTTGGCTGCTATCAAAAGGAATTCTGTGGTGAATTATTCTGCTGATTTCATCCCCTGTTGTAGTTTATGTAATTGTTGTTGTGCTGTCTGGGCTTCATCTGGATCTCCAAATTGTGCCTGAAGTTTCATGTTGAATTCTACCCAATTTGCAAATGGTTGTAGAAATGAGGGTTAGCTTTGTGTAGTCATTGTTTTGCAACTACTAAATTTCTCCATGCTTCAGCACTTCCTCCTATAATATAGGATAGTGTGTAGGTGATTCTATCACTGTCTGACCATATTTTGTTTCCCATGAAAACTATAAATAGTTCTTGTATAAAGGAATGAAGTTTGTCTCACTTCCGTGAGTATGGAGTAGGTGATGAAACTTTACCCAGTGTTGGGCCAGAGATATTTGTCAAATGTTGCATTGGGATTTGGGGGGTAGATAGCATCAATGTTATTCTGGCCAAGGATTTGGTGATCTTGACTAATGCATTCCCCATTTCCAATTGATGATGATGATGATGATGATGATGATGATGTTGTTGTTGTTGTTGTTGTTGTTGTTGTTGTTGTTGTTGTTGTTGTTGTTGTTGTTGTTGTTGCGTAAGCTTTGACTGTTCTATCTTGTGTCTTATTATCTCCAGCATATCCTCCAGGTCCATAACTCTCATCACTAGTGGTCCAATTTGGTCCATTTGTGTCATTGCTTGATCCATTCTTTCTTCTGATGAATTGTCAATAATGGGTGCTGGATCTCAGGGTTTCCAGTTTGAGGGACTGCTCATCATTCTCCTCTAAAGATGAATGCTTGGGGGAGAGAATTGTAATAGGGGTTGGCATAGTCTCCATAGCTTGGAAAGATATGCCAAGGGAATTCTTCAGGATGATCATTGTAGTATGGGTTGTGGAGCCTGAAGAACCAGATGGCTTATTGTTGCCTATAATTATAGGCAATTCTGTGTCTTCAGAGAAGTGCTGCATGCCTTCTTGGAAATGTAGGAGGAAGGAGAGAGGGTGTAAGTTGGGCATATGATTTGCCTAACCTAGTCCTCTTTTCCAAGCAGAGTACTCTTGGAATGGTGAAAAAATAAGACTGCATGAAGTGAAGACTCTTTGTTCCTTTTTCAAGGGAACAAGCCTTTCAAACACAGAATGGAAGGATGGGAGTGTAGTAGTTGTACTAGACTACTATGAAAGAGATCATTTTACAGTAAAAATTTATCATACTCCTGGTCCAAACAGTTGTCAGGAGGTTCTGCAGTGCCTCAGTAAGTGGTAGACACCCTTGCACTACTTGCTGAGGCAATATGAGGCCTGGCACTGTAGCTGAACTACAAAAAATTGGAACCATAAAACAGATTCAATGCTCTCTTGAGCAAGGAGGGATAGGATCAGGGATGTCATCAGGAATGGGAGTAAAGATGTGTGAGGTTGCAGAGATGGAGCTGAATACAATTGTGAGGCCAACATTTGCCAGCAAGGTCACACAATATACAAGAGAGGAGAAAGGGCTAACACCAGGGATGAGATCACACTTAAGCAAACAGATATCCCAGATGTATTCAGCTAAAGAAAGAATATGATACAGGTATTCTATATATACTAAAGGAAACCTGTGCACAGACCATGTACATACTGCAGGGCAGGTATATCATAAAGGAATGTGCAGCATTCCTGTGAATGATCGATAAGTGACTTGCACAGCATCAGTAAGGATGTGCAGCATCTGTGAGAAGCTTTGTAAGTGACTGTGAGAATATGTGTCATACTTGTATAGTAAGTGGCCCAATGATGAATGATGAATGAGTCATAGTTAATCATGATAAGATCTACTGATGATTTGATAATATGTCTCTTGTAGATCTTGAGCAATAAGCATAAAAGAAATCATAAAATGAAAAGAAAAATAAGTCCATTCTGGCAGTTCCTGTGTGAGATTCTGATCTTGATTTTGGTATAAGACTCTGTCAGTATTTGGGGATCATGGGTAGTGAAGATACTTGTTCAGGAGATACTTCATCATAATAGAAGTCTGACTTGTTGGTATCTTCCTGGCAAATGATAATTTGGTAATTGGTATTATCTGAGGTGACTCAATCTTCATAGATCCACTGGTTATATTTTTCATAGTAGGTATTGGAGTCTTCTTTGTTGGTATATTCTTTGAGAGTGATGGATATGTGGTTCTTGAGGAGTTGTCTATGGTGATGACAGACTTCAGTGTCTAGTGATATTTCCTGATGGATGTTTGCCAAGAGAAGAGAAGAGTCAATCATAACTGGTTGTCCATTATGATAAGCAACTTGATGTTCTGGATTGGTACAAGTGAAGTAGATGAGTTAATTATTGACATAAAAGAGTTCATTGCTGCTGTTGTATTTGAGGTAATTGGGCCACTGATGATCAGTTACATCTAGGGTGACAGCATTGGCAGGAAGAAGTTGATTGTGGTAATCTCCAAGGAGATTAGATGATGTAGAAGCTGTAGTGAAGGTGTATGTTTCCTAGAAGCATGGTTGATTGTTAGGAGGAGTTCAGAGTCTTGTCAAAGTGCTAAGAGCAGCCTATTGGATGGTCTTAGGGGAAGTTTGTGATAACTATACCCCTGGTAACAAGGTAGTTGGTACACACTTGATAAGTGTAATAAATGTTCCTGATGATGATGAAGAGTGGGATCAATGAGATAATGATGAGGATGATACTACCAATGACTATATGAGGATCCAGAGTGACAGGTTCAGGATGTCTTAGCAACATTTAGAGTGACTTATAGATCTTAGACTTAGTTCTTAGAGAATGAAGTGAGATTGTAGTGAGCTTAGCTTAGGCCAAGTGCAGTATAGGAGAATCCCTAGATTGCAAAGTTGACAAGACTGGGGTTTAAGACTGCCAGGCTTTCAACTACTTATACAAGACTGGGTGCTCTAAAGATAGTATATGTAGTTAAGGTTCACTGATCAATGATGATTGCACAGCAATCAACAAGATCATGTGACCAAGTCATGTCCATAGTAAACTACAAGTAAGTAGCCACAAGTGTGAGTGAAATGAGAGATAAATAGAGGTAAATGAAGACAAAAAAGGATGAGTCCTTGCAAGATGTCTAATAATAGTCCTTAGCAAATAAATGTAAATAAGGAAATAAAGATAAAAGAAGTGAAGGTGCTTTATAGTACTTGGAGCTAAGCTCACACTGTTGGAAATACCAACAGTATTTGTTCAGCTTCACTATACACGTCTTCTTTACATTCTTACTGATGCATGTTCTACTACTTACTTAACTCACTACTGTTACGAGGCACTTGCTTTGGCACCTCGTAACGGTTTTCTTTTTTTCTTTCTTTTTCTTTCTTTTTCTTACTTACTAGTAAAGTGTAGTACTATTACTACAAGTGTGAGCTTAGCTCCACTTTACTTAGTAAGGACTTATCATTTTCTTTCTCTTTTATAGTACTTAAGTATTTACATACTTAAGTGTGAGCATAGCTCCAGGTACTATATTAGACTTATCTTTTCTCCTTTTATCTTTCTTTTATTTATTATAACATTTACTTGCTAAGGACTATCACTATACAATTAGCAAGGACTCCTTTTTCTCGCTCTTATTTACCTTTGTTTACTTCATGTTCATCACGCGCTTGTGGCTGAGCCACTTATATCATATGGACACTTACTCACTGCGCTTTACTGCGCAATATGGTTTACTTACTGCGCTTTACTGCGCTTTACTGCGCTTTACTGCGCAACTGTACTATAGTTAGATCACTAGTTTGGTATAAATAGTTGACAAACTGGTGGTCTTAAACCCCAGTCTTGTCAACTTCGCAATCTAGGGAATCTCCTGATACTGCGCTTGATCTAAGCTCGTCATTCACTTACTCCATTACTTCTTCAACTAAGTCTAAGAACTCTAAAAGCCTATCAAGACATCTTACACTAAGTCAAACTGGATATTCGTATCGTTATCGGTGGAATCATCCTCGTAACTATATCGTTAATCCCCTTCTTCATCGTCATTCGGAACCTCTATTACGTTCACCAAGCCAATATCCGAACCTTGGTTACCAGGAGTAACATACTAGACCTTCCCTAAGACCGTCCATTAGGCCGCTCTTAGCAACTACCACATTCTAGACCCACTTACGTCACTACACCCATGTTTGTGTAGCACATACTACACCCCCACATACAACCCTGCATTTACACTCCGCCTGAACTTAGTTCAGTGCGCACTACTTATACTATGCCGCCCACTTTCCTATAGCTCCATGGCATCATACAAGATGTTATACCATGTCTCCCCACTCTGCGCCTTAGTGTGCACCACTTACCACCACACCCTCACCACCATCTACACTGCCTGCCTCCTCCTTCTCATTGTTGGCTCATATCTGTGCTTACACACACTCTAGTAAATACTAAAGTACTATAAGGGAAATAATGAGTCCTTACTAAGTATAGTGGAGCTATGCTCACAGCTGTAGTCATAATACTACACTTTACTAGTAAGTAAGATAAGGCAAAGAAAGAAAAAAAAAAAAGAAACCATTATGAGGTGCCAAAGCAAATGCCTCATAACATAGAGTGCCTTGTGTTGAACATACTGTGTGCACTATACTCTTCATTCGACTTCTCTACATATGTGTACTGCTGGTTTTCCTCTTCTTTGCTTTATTGCTTAGTTGAGTGCACCTGGTCCCTCATCAGAGGTAATGTAGGACTCCAGTCTTACACCCACATCTTGTGTATCATTCAAGACAACACTTTTCTACTACAAATATTTAAACTAATACATGCATATGAAATGATAAATCATACAAGCTTTAATGGATGTGATCTAACAAGAAAAAAAGAGATAAACTTTTGGTGACAACAGCTTGTGTCACTCTCAATGTCACCTGCCAGTACTGCCACAGCAGAGTTTAGAACTCAGACACACTAGTGGCAATGTGTCTGAATGCATACATGGGTGAATAGTATGGTCTGCACTTGAGTTGGTGGGAAGCAGGAATGTCCCAGAGATCCCATGAAAGAGGCTCACATTCAAGCTGCCATCCATGACACCTTGACTGATGTTTATAGCAATTTCCAGAGTGCAGTCATAGCTCACAAGGTAAGCACTCCCTCAGTAATCTTGATGTAACTCAATTTTCCTTTAGGTGCCCCCACAGACTGCAAGATTGTGCTTCAGGCAATTGCAGCACTCAGCAATAATTGCTCAATGAATCCCAAGAAAAGGTACTGGTGGACTGGTGCCACCATAACCCAGATCCAGCAACCCCTCTCCATCCCTGAAAACACCATGCTCAAATATTTGAGATGGTGAATGTTTACCCTGGCAAGAATTGGGTCCGCCACTTCCTTTCTTGTCACATGGATATCATTGTTGTGAAACCCCAAGGCCTGGATCCAAAACACACAAAATTTCAACAAGGCAATGATCATGGAGTATTTTGATATGTGCAAGGCCTTGAACAATAAGTTTGAAGGAATTCCACCAGAACACAACTGGAATGTTGGTGAGAAGGGGTGTCAGATGAGAGGTGCCTGAAAGGGAGACAATTCAAAATATATCTTCTCAAAAAATGCTATCATATCCACAGTGATAATTTAGAGCTGGTCACAGTAACTGAATGTGTTTCTGTTTTTCTTGTAAATGCAAGGATCTTTACCCATTCCATATTCAAACCATTGGCCCAGGCAAAATCACATAGGTGCTGGATTCTCACCAACTGTTCCTGTCACATCTACTTCATCACAGCCATTGCTGTCTGGGTATCTTGATAATGATCACAGTCTATATTATTCAGGCAACCTGCAGTACATATTTTAGATCACCACATAGCCAGTACACTTCATACATATGGTATATCTTCCTTAATGTCTAGTGCTGAACAGACTTTGAAACTGGCCTGTGTGACAATACCATGACTTTCCATTACATTTGTGTGACTGCATGAGATGTGGTGTGCATGAACTAGTGATAACTAATAGTACTTTGATTGTCCAAGGTTGTGGTCTAGCATGGTCATGCTCTGGTTGTGGTCAGCATGGTCCAGCACAATTTAGTTGTGGTTTGTCATGGTTTGGTCATGGTTTGACCAATGTCTGGTTGTGTAGTGGCTATGTGACACTGTGGCCATGTGATACCATGGTCATGCAGCATAATTGTGTGATGCCATGGTTGTGCAGTGGCTGTGTGATACTGTGGTCATGCAGTGTGGTTGTGTGTTCTACACTCATCCTGCATGGCAATGGTGACTCTCTGGTCAATTGTCATGCTCCTTTATGCCAGTGATTCTCATCATCCCTGATTATTTTAGATGAATCCAAACTTCAAATGGTCTCATTTAGATGCAGAATGTTGGGTGTACAACTTTGATTCCAACATAAAGATGCTGTGCAAGTTTACAAGTATGTTTATCTTTGACCCTTGTGACCTTCCTTTGCACTCATGCTTGTTGCAGAGTACATCTCCAAGGCAATCAATGTTTCTTGGCTGCTGTCTGTCTCATAAGCCCCACTTTTCCCAAGCCAACCACCTTACTCACACCCCTGACACCCACATATGTGCCAGCCTATTTCACATCATCCCTGCAGCTGTGTTCCTCAAGCACTTTGCCTCATACCAGTTACACATGGTGATCAACCTTTCAATGTGTTGTGCACCTGTGATGACATGTATTTCCATTTGACACACCATCTGTACCTTTTCAGCTCTGGTCCAACATACTGAGTAGCTTGACAGAACTGTGCTACATATCACTGCCACTGCCACTGCTTCCATATACACCAATAAGGGGATGCATCACAGCCACACTTGGGATGAAGACCAATCTCTTCTCTGTGTTCATGGACATGGAGTTGGAGTCCTGTGCATATGAAGGCTGGTGTGCTGTGGTGCCAAGCATTGCATCCCCATCCAACAATGGCACCATCATGAGTTCTTGCATGGGGATGCAATGACTTGTTCCCATGAGGCCAGGCCCAAACCATGATGTAATCTTGTCCATCCTTGTTGAGCTGACTAATCACACTCAATAAACTAAACACCATGGCATACCAGCAATCCTATTTTCAGTTCAAGTCTTTGTCATCACATGTACCCTTCCAATCCAGTGTCTGTTCTGCAAGAATATTTGATGAAGTGGCATGCCAATGTGAGATGGCCTACTATGGTTTAGGGCCATTCATAAGCTTCCTACAGCATCAGTCAGATGGTCTTACTGCTTCATCCCCTCCTGAAAGTGGATGTGGATGTTTTGATCACATTCCCATTTCACATTGCTACATGATCAGCTTGTCTACTATCTATTATGGACACAAAGTATGATAACTCAATTTGAGGCACTTGCTGATTTACAAGTCTCATGCTGTTCACAGCACCCTTTCTCTTGGGATGTCACTCAAGAGCAAAGTGTAACCTCTGAGATGAGGCCCCATGTCCATGGGACAGTGTGGGTGGCCATATATATGATGACTCTACATGCTGAATGTGCCCCCATGTAAGTATGGTACAGATCCCCCCCTTCTGAAATCTGTGTTTAATCATCTCCAGCAGTTTATTGAGATGTATACACTGACTGCATTTGGTTTTGTAATGCAACCCCCTAAGTCCATACACTGCATCCCCCCAAGTCTGTGCACTGCATATTTGCTGCAAGGCAGTGGATATCATCACACCCATGTTGCCAGAAATTCCATTCAATTGTCCATCCCCTCAGGATACCAGGACAGTTGCTTCAGGCTTCTGTGGATGCCAGAGGCACATGGACACCCATGTTTGACAACCAAAAAGCATTCAGTGCCTGCTGTCATAAAACCAGCATGGATGTTCACCTCAGAGCAACCATGGCAACTGTGTGTCAGTGGCCATTGTGTTCTACACAGGTGGCCTTTCAAAGACCTATGGGCACATCAGCAACAGAGTCTTGCCCATCAAACCATGGAGAAACTACTTGGTGTGGAGAATATGTGCATACCACAGCCAGTGTACAGCTTTTGGCCCTGACAGTTGTCACTGCAGCCCTGATCCTGAAAAATTAAATTATAGCAGCCTTATATGTAGTACAGCATGCTGTTATTTGTGCTGAGCACTGCAATCTGCCAATACCTGGACACTCTACTGAACATGCATCTGTGGAGTGGGAAGTAAAAAGGAATCTGGTGCACTGCATTCCCATTGAAAATAAATGGAGTGCATCAGACTGTTTGGTCAGTCCAAGGGGTGCCAGTGCCAGTGCCCATGACTCAATCTGGCCTGTATTTGTTGAACAAGAGCATAAAAGACATATGGAATTTTTGATGGAAGGTTTTGGACACATGGGGCATTCATGAATATATGGTGGTGATGATAACCCCACCAAGCAACACAGCACATGCTATATAATTCTGAACAGCCCAGAATCCTAGGAAACACATAAAGCTTGCTGTGCAGCAGATTTTCAGTACTGTCACATGACATTATAGAATTTGGAAGGTCTGCAGGGATCAGCTGTACACATGTTTTTCACAGCCTGGGGCCTGCACACTGGCCTGAGTGCTGTTACACCAGCATAAGTGCTGGAAGAATAGTACAATGGTCCTTGGGTCCAAAGCTAAGGGGATAGCATCACTGTGTGCATGAGAGATGCACACCTGTTGCACCTTGATGCAAGGGTAGTCTGTTGTGATAGCATTTGGCCTCTTGTCTATGGACAACACCCATCCATGATCATGCACAGATGATGCAAATCTGCAACACAAAAAGCAAGTGAGTATCTATGTGGCACAACTGGAAGAGGTGTACTTTTACCCATGAGAGCATTCTGCTGTGCTTCATTGCCTGAACAATGAATCATTCATAGATAGGCCAGCATCACCACATGTTTGTGCAGGTCATGGCAGGCAAGGGCAATCAAGAATGACATGAGATAAGATCCATAAATGGGTGAAGGGAGGACAGCATGTCCTGCAGCAGTAAGAGATAGTGTGGACAACAGTGAGTTGCCACAGTGTAAGTGAGAGAGAGTCAGTGTGTGTAAGACAACAACTGAGGAGTTGTATTGCATGTACTGCATCTTATATAGTATTGTAAGAGAGAGTTGAAGTGGAGAGGCAATACAAGAGTACAAAGATGCCTATAAGTGTAGAGGATGTGCATCATCCAGAGTGTATGTGGTGTGAGAAATCCTGCAGGAATATGGAGAAGTAGAGATGTGTAAAGGTAGATTATGAGTTTGTTGTAAGTTAATATAAGGAGGGGAAAAGCCAAATGAAAGTATGGTGGAGGTGTGGTAGTGATGTATGACTGTTCAACACCACAGATGCCCACTGCTCTGGCCAGAACAACCAATATGGAGATGCTGGCACCTCCACCCACTGGTGACCATAAAAGCAGCACATAGGTCCAGAGTTGAGTGCAGGCACACCACCTCCTCCTCCTAGATCCCACCCCACAGCATGGGGCACAGTGGCTGAGATGGTAGACTACTGAGCCATTCTCACCAGTGCCCTCAGGGCAGCTGTGCCCCATGAGATAGTCAGCCAGCTCCACAGGCTGTACAACCTCCACAGCACCTCACAGCATGTCCTGATCATTGCCAGGCATGACACATTCCCACTCTCAGTGTACCTCCACAACATGGGGATCACAGCCAAGCTCCATACCCACAATGCAGATGGCTCACTCACAGGCATGACATACATGATCTATGTGCCATGCACAAGGCCACAGGGCATGTGCCCACTAGCCATCATGGGCCACTCATTGTCCACTTATGATGGTGTCAGGTTCATGGTATACAAGGCTGCATGGGAGTGTGACCACATTGAGAGCACCCTCTATGACCTGGTGTTTGATGCACCAGACACCATGTCCAGCACATGTTTTGCTGGCACTGTCTTTGCATTTGGTGCCATGCTGCACCACCAGATGTGGGTCTTCCAGGGTGGCCACTGGATGGTGGACCACACACTGTATGATGTGGTGCAGATGGCAGAGTGGGACAACATCATGCCAGATGACAGGTTCAAGCAGGGCCTCTACCATGACATGCACACATTCTTTGAGAGCAAGGATGTGTATGATAGGCTGGGCATCATGTGGAAGTGGGGGATCCTGCTGCTGGGCCTGCCCAGGAATGGCAAGACCAGGTCTGTGAAAGCACTGCTCAAGGAGACAGTGTACCTGGCACTGTACATCAGGTCATTCATAACAGCATATGTGAGTTGTGGGGTATTATTTGCATGCTACCAGACAGAACTGACATGGTGGCAGGCATGGCTAGGGACCAGGAAGGTGTGTGCCAGATCTTTGACCATGTGTGTGGGCAGTCACCATGTATGCTCATCATCAAGGACCTTGATGCAATGCTGGCATCAAAAGTGCAGAGCTACTTTCTGAATGAGCTAAATGGACTTGTGGTAAACAGTGGCATCCTGACAATCATGATGACAAACCACCTGGACTACATCGATGATGTGATCATGAACTGGCCCTCATGCTTTGACATCAAGTACACATTTGAGCTGCCAGGTGCTGCACTGTGGTGGGCCTTTATTGTAAAGTGGCTCACAAAGATCACCAACAGGGGGCCCAACAGACATGGAATCAAGTTCAGGCAGGACAAGGGCAGCATTGCAGACATGCTTGCAGCCCAGATGGAAGGTTTCAGTTTTGTGCTCATGAAGGAACTGTGAGTGGATCTGCCATATTGCAGAATGGGACACTGATACCACAGATGCAGGTTCATCTCATTCCTGCTGTCATTTGCCCACAAGCACTTGACCCAGAGGGGAGAGACACTGCCTGAGCCACTGCTATATGTGCATGTTGCCATGCTATCTAAACAAGTCAGTGATGTGGCAGAGGCTGCCAAGATGGGAAATAAGAATTGGAGCTGGGACAGTGGGGATGTGGATGGAAGCAGCAGATGTTGGATGCCACCAGTTCAAATGGATATAGAAACCAGTTACACCAGCCCCCAATTTTGAGCATGACCACCATGACCTGATACAGCACAGATGATACTTTCTTGACATGATGTGAATGCAGCTCTGCAGAATTCTTGATCTTGTGTATGTTTCATGAGCATGGAGTGCATAATGCAATGGACAAAATAAGAGATGCAGATGTGATGTGCATGAATAGGAGCCTTGAATGCAAGAGACCTGTACACCAACAGCCATCATGCATAATCTGTCAAAAAGAGAAAGTCAGCAGCTCTGCTCAACCCTGGTTCATACTATTTATGAATGTGATTATCACTTCTGAGCTCATGAGACCAGGACTTGTTGTCTATCTTGTCAATAGGCAAGATGAGGTGGGTGTCAGGACACATTTATTTTTCTTTACATTTTACAATTTCTTTCATCCTTATTGCTCAAGATCTACACAAGATATCTTATCAGATTATGTAGATCTTATCGTGATTATATATGACTCATTCATCATTCGTCATTGGACTATTTACTATACACATATGACACACATTCTCACAGTTGCTTACAGAACTTCTCACAGATGCTGTGCATCCTTACTGATGCTGTGCAAACTGCTTATTGATCATTCACAGGAATGCTGTGCATTCCTTTATGATACACCTGCCCTAGAGTACATACATGGTCCATGCGCAGGTTCTCTTTAGTATATATACTTCAGCTGTATCGTAATTACTCTTCAGCTGAATACATCTGGGATATCCATTTGCATAAGTGTGATCTCATCCCTCTTGTTAGCCTTTCCTTTTCCTTTATACATTGTGTGACCCTGCTGGCAAATGTTGGCCTCACAGTGGGGGAGGAGCCAGCATGAAAAACAACTGAGGACCAAGAGGACACAATATAATTCTGATATAGGCATGGTCCTAAAAACAAGACAGACACCCTCAGCCCCAATATGTCACAGGCTGTTATCATGCTCCAAGTGATCATACCATTTGGAACTGAGGAAACATGTGGAACCTTGAGTCTAAGACTCTACATGGCATGGCTAGCTGTGTGCAAGTGCAGGACCCTGCACCATGTGCTGGGATCAGCTAATTAAAGTTGGTGCATCACAACTTGTGGGCTGCCAAGGCTGAGCAGTGTGCCTCAGCATCACATGTCACCCATCTGTGATCTGCTGGGGGAGAACAGCCTGCAGATGTGAGTGGCAAACCCTGCACACTGGGCATGCATGCAGGGCCAGCCAGTCATGCAGAACATTTGTGGTCTGCCCATGGCTGGTGCAGGCCCCATCAATCAGAATTGAGATTGGCCTATGCACACACACAACAACACAGATGGCAGGCACCAGCCTGCAACCTGATGACTTGCTGGGTGTCCATTCACACAAACCTCCATGAGACCTGCACAATGCTCCTTCCCAATAGTGCAACAGATATGACACCTGCAACCACAGCCACCATGCCTGTGTATTTCCTCCACACAGCCTGCTTATCACACAGTGCACTGGGGACCAGCACACACCACACCATGGTCCCCACAGTTTATTTCTGCACATGGGATGTGAGATAGAAGCATAGTTACACATGCATCCCCCCTTCCCTGTGCCACAGCATTAGTATCAGTATCAGCATCAGGATTGGTGTTGGGGTGTGGGGTTCATGCATGGGGATGCAGGGACAAGTGCAAGGTGCATTGCACAGCTGCTCATCCCACAACCATTTTCATTTCCATGTTTTATATTTGCACAAGATAGCCAGGGTCTGTGTGGAAAGAGTCAGTGTGCAGGAGGTGGAGAGAAAGAGGGAGGGAGGATGCACTTGGAGCCATACTCAGTCCTGGCATGCATGATGAGCCACATGCACGTGGTGCCCTTGTAGAACCCAAGCTCCTCCCACATCTTGAAACCCTTATGACCATGTGCACACCCCTCAATGAGGCCATGCACGCATCCATGCACACAGCCATCCACATACCCACTGTTGAAGAACCTGTGTGCACTGTCAGTCAGTCAGTCAGTCAGTCAGTCAGTCAGTGTGGGTGTCTGGCAGGGGGCTCATGTCTGCTCAACATGCACAAGATCCTCCAGGTTGAATGCAGCCATCATTGTGGTGTGTCTTGAGGGGGGGTGAAGAAGTGGGCCAGATGTAAGGGCCTAGTGATATGTCATTGGTGCCCTGGGTGGTGTGGGACAGATGCTCAGCACCCACAAGCCAAATTACAATCTGCAGGTCATTGACTGGGGTGTAGCCCTGAGTGGTTTCCACTGCCATAATAGGTGTTGATTGCCACAGTGAGTGTGCCATCCATAGATGGCCATTGGTCCTCCATATACACCCCAAGCATCCCAGGCTACTCAGGCACTGCCATTGTTGCATCACTGCCACCCCTTGAATGGAAAGCTGGGCATTCACACTGATTGGCCAGTGCAACTCTGATTATGTCTAGGTTATACAAAGCCATATTGAGTCACATTTATTGACCACTGCTAGATTATTACAGGTACATGACTAATAATTGCTGGGTCAAAGCTGTAGTGGCAATGGGGGTGCAAGGGCATCTGTAGACATGTATGCAAAGAAGCTCACACAGGATGGGAATGAACAACACCAACAAGGGAAAAGGCCAATATGTAACAATGGGGTGTGGGAGCCTGGCATTGAACACAAAAATAAGAAATAAGTCCAGACAGGAGTTCAGACCTAACAGATTATGGTGGGTGATTGATGGAAGCAGCTCAAGAATGAAGAACACAAACCAGGGTAAGTTCCAACATCCGAACTCTGCATGCCCACAGCTTGACAAGCTTTGGTTTCTTTCCAGCTTCCACCAGATCCACCTCAGTTCCATCCCACCAACACTTGCACTGGCCAAAAGGCATGAGCACCATGGATCAATGGATGACATAAGAACATACAGCAGGCTTTCACTAGAACAAAGCAGCTTCTGTGTGGTCTCCATTTGATTGTAGTCAAGGGTGACTTGGCTGCCAGAGGAAGGAGCCAGGTGTACTATGTCTGTCTTGAGAAGCACAAGTGCAATGCACAAGATGCAACACCATGAAGGCTCCAAGGCATGGTAGCCCCACTCATTGTCATGGTCAAAACCACTAGCAGGAATGGTCAGGATGGCTGGCAATGCAGCCTGTGCCTCATGTACAACATGTCAATGAGGTGCTGCTCAGCCATGTTGTCTTCTTCATTCACACTGCATTGGAGGGCAGTGAAGATGTTGCACTTGTTGAGAAGGTACTGGCTGCAGGCTCATTTGAGTTCAAGGAGATTGTTGTTGGTGATACCATTTGCATCAGTAGAGGTGACACCACTCTAGGGGGGAATGGAGAAGTACTCAAGCTCCTTGTGGAGGATGATGATGGCCTGCTTGGTGAGGAGGGGGTTCTGGCTGGGGGGGAATGTCAAACATGGGAGAAGTATCAACAAGGTGCTGCTGGGTTGCATAGAGGCTGGGGGCAGAGTCTGATATGTAGAACATGTTGGACATATGAGAAGCAGTCAGGGTTGAACTGGGAAGGAATGAGCATATAGAGAAGAAGAGGCATGAGGATGACAACATATGTCCATGCCATAGAGCTCCTCCTCTGAGTTTTCTCCAGCATTGGACAAGGGGGTAGGGGGGTATGTGGGGAGGACTGGGGGACCTGGGTGATGGGCAAGTGGAAGAGCAGGTGTGGGGGGGACAACAGCTGGATGGGGCAGGCTGGGATCCCAAGGGGAACACAAGGCCTAGTCACTGGGGCAGAGGAGGAATGTAACCTTTTATAGTGGATGTGATGGGGCCTTTTTCAAGCATCTGCTCTTCCTCCTCTTCTCCTCATCTCTACTATGATTCTGCCTGTCTTCCTCCCCCTTGTCCCCCACCAAGGTGTCACTATCCTTGTCCTCATCAAAAACTTGGCAGAAATGGTCCCCCACTGGCCTATTCTCCAAAATCACTACCTCCCCATCCTCCTTGGCACCATGTGTCTGTCCAATCCAGTCATCTCTGTTCATCTCCACACCCCTCACCCCCCACTCTCCCTTACTCTTTTTGCCTATAGATCCAGGTCCCTTGGCTCACCAGCTCCCCTGTAGAGCCTGTTGATGACACCCCACCACCAAACAGATCCAGACAGTTCAATGAGTTTCCTGACCTGTCCTTCAATACCTGAGAGAATAACAGGATCTCCCTTGCCATGCTGCATCACAGTGTGGAGGCATGCTCTTGCCACTTGGCAGTCAATCCATTTGTACTCATCTTGACCCCAGCTCCTTGTTTCTGTCAGGACGCATTTATTTTTCTTTTAATTATACAATTTCTTTTACTCTTATCACTCAAGATCTACACTAAATATCTTATCAGATCAAGTAGATCTTATCGCGATTATGTATGACTCATTCACCATTTGTCATCGGCCCGATTACTGTACACATATGACACATATTCCCACAGTCGCTTACAGAGCTTCTCACAGATGCTGCGCATCCTTACTGATGCTGTGCAAGTTGCTTATTGATCGTTCACAGGAATGCTGCGCATTCCTTTATGATACGCCTGCCCTACAGTACATACATGGTCTGTGCACAGGTTCCTTTTAGTATATATACTTCAGCTGTATCATAGTTACTCTTCAGCTGAATACATCTGGGATATCCGTTTGCACAAGCGTGATCTCATCCCTTTGTTAGCTCTCATCCCTTCATTAGTACATTGTGTGACCTTGCTGGCAAACGTCAGCCTCACAATTGTATTCAGCTCTCTTCCCTTGCAACCTCACACACGCCCACTCCCATTCCTCATCATCACTCCCCTCCCTCCTCACTCAAAGAGAGTGTTGTATTGTTATAGTTCTCAAATTCTTCGTAGTTCAACTGCAGCGCCAGGCCGTACATTGCCTCAGCAAGCAGTGCAAGGGTGTCTACCAATTAGTGGGGCACCAAAGATCTCTCTGACAACCGTTTGGACCAGAGATACTATAACTTTTACTATATCAAAGATCTCTTTCGTAGTAGTCGTAGTACTTAGTACAACTACCTACATTCCACTTCCACTCTGCGTTTGAAAGGCTTGTTCCCTTGAAAAAGGAACAAAGAGTTTTCACTTCACGCAGTTTTATTTTTCACCATTCCGAAAATACTTCGTTCAGAAAAAAGAACTAGGTCAGGCAAGTCATACGCCAGACTTATTTCTTTACCTCCACCCACACGTCCACACACCTCCCAAGCTCTTATCCGCTTCTACAGCAACGCATTCGAATATCATCGACAACAGGCAATCTGGTTCTATAAACTCCATAACCCATACTACACCACTCATCCTGAAGAATTCCCATGGCATTTCTTTCCTCACTACTGGGAAAGAACCAGCCCGTATTATAATTCACTCCCCCAACAATTCATCTTCAGGGGAGAAGTCATCAGATGAGCGGTCCGTCAAACTGGCAAGCACGAGAACTAGTATCAATAATACCAGATTCATCAGAAGAAAGAATGGATGATGATCGAATCAACCCAATAGCGACCCGGATAGTGGATCTGGAGGATACGCTGGAGATAATGAGGCACGAACTCGAACAATCAAAGTTGGCGCAACAACAACAACAATCACACCAATTGGAAATGGGGAATGCATTGGTCGAGATCACCAAATCCTTGGCCAAAATAACATCGATGCTATCCGTCCCCCAGACCCAAACGCCACCTTTGACAAACATCTCTGGCCTCACTGCCGCCCACATGGGCCACGTATTTGCCCAACACCGGGTAAAAGTTTCATCACCTACTCCATACTCGGGGAAGTGAAACAAACTTGACTCCTTTATACAAGAATTATTTCTTGTATTCGCAG
>QLPN01001079.1:0-31096 GCA_003314395.1 Albatrellus ellisii
TCCTCATGATTTTTGATGTGGGCTAGGCCTACAATTTGATATTTAGTAGATACTTAAATATGGTACATGTACAGAAACATGCCCTTAGCATGTTTGCAAGAAAATTTCCATTCTTCTTTATCTGCATGGTGCTCATATTTCAACATGGCCTTCATTTGTGGAAGTCATCTATTTCCTGTTGTGTATTCTTCAGATTCCCCTGTGGTTCCCATGTGTTGTTGGATTCAGGGTATCCCTTCCATTTGACTTGATATTGGAGCTGTCCATTGTTCTGCACTCTAGAGCCAATGATTGTTTCCACTTCAAACTCTGTTTTGCCCTTGACTATCTCCAGGGGTGGTTTCATGTAATTGGGACCATGTTCAGGTGTTTCCTTGAAGGGGGTGAGAAGTGAAAGATGAAACATGGGATGGATCTTCCATTTTGGCAGTAGTTTGAGCTGGTAAGTGACAGGTCTGAGGACTTCTTTGATTGGAAAGGGTCCAAATCATTTTGGGGCTGTTTAAGGAGGTTACTTGGAAAGAGCACACTGACTGTAGAAAGAAGAGAATAATATTCTACAGGAAGAAATAGTGAGAAAACATAAAACATGAACACCATAGAAAGTAGGTACTGACCTCAGTCTCTTTGTGGAAGACTGAGGGAAAAGAAAAGATGTGAGAGAAAATTTCTGTAACTAACAGGTCTGTCTGTATCATCCCTGAGTCCTGTGAGAGGTCCATGTGGTGCAGCCATGCAGTCACACATTCACACAGTCACAGTCACATGCAGTCATGTGTGTTCACTGTCACACATTGCTGTAAACTCCAACACACCCACTCAGCTAGTGCACCAGTGGATGCCCATGCTGGAGCAGAACTGCTCATGCTTCCACTGTGCCAACCCCTTTGTCAGCACATCTGCAACCTGCTCACCCATTGGAATATACTCCAATTCCAGTTCCCCACCAGCATACTTCTTGCATAAGAAATGATACCACACATCAATGTGTTTGGTATGTGCATGAAAGGCTGGATTCTTTGCAATAGCAATGGTGGACTGATTGTCAATTTGGAGCATTGTAGGAGAGTCACAGAGTTCACCAAGCTTGGAAAGGAGGGTGTGAAGCCAGACAGCTTCTTTTGCAGTGTGCATGCCTGCGACATATTTGGCTTCTGTGCTAGAGAGTGCTGTTGAGGCTTGCTTTTTGGAGCACCAGCTAATTGCACCACCAGAGAGAATGAAGACATATCCAGAGATGGATTGCCTGTCATTTACATTGGCTGCCCAATCAGCATCAACAAATCCTGTTAACTCACCAGGGGAGTTACCATCAAAGAGGAGTGTATGATGTGCCATGGCACATAGATACCAGAAGGTGCGATTTAAAGTGCAGAAATGTGCATCACCTGGTGTTGTGGTATGTTGGCTGAGTATGCTGATGGTGTATGCTAAGTCAGGTTGCATCCCTAACATTGCATACATGAGTGTGCCCACTGTGCTCTGGTACCTGTGAACATCTGCTGTCACCTCTGGGGCATCAAGTTTTGCAAGTTGCTCATTTTGGAGTGATGGGGTGACCATGGGGCATGCATCATGGTGACCATATCTGTGAAGAACATCATTGATGTATTTCTCCTGGGAGAGGATGATGGTTTTGCATTGGCAATCCCATGTGACCTGCATGCCAAGAATCCAGCCAATTTTGCCTAGGTCAGTCATGTTGAAGGAATGTTTAAGTGCTGTCTTTGTGTTTTCTATTTCATCAATGCTGTGTGAAGTGAGTACAATATTGTCAACATAAATCGCAACAATGCATATGAGCTTGCCAGATGTGTCATGTTTTAGAAAAATGGAGTAGTTGGCATTGGAGTGCATATAACCTAGTGCTTCAAATTCCTTCTTGATGTGCTTGTACCAGACTCATCCACCTTGGCATGTGCCGTAAATGGATTTTCCAAGGCACCAGACCTTACCTGCTGAGGGTTTGAATCCAGTGGGTGGCTCAAGATAGATTTCTTCTTCAAGCACACCATTGAGGTAGGCTGCCTTTATGTCCATCTGGTGAACTTCAAAGTTGTGTTTGGTGGCGATGGTGAGAATTGTGCGAAGTGATGAGAACTTCATGACAGGTGTGAATGTTTCATCAAAATCTACACCTTCAATTTGGGTGAAGCCTTTTGCAACTAGGCACACTTTGTACTTCTGGATTTCACTGGTCAGTCCCCTTTTGATGCAAAATACCCACTTGCTGCCAACAATTTTGCGATTGCATGGTTGGTCAACTTCTGCATAGACTTCCATACATTGGAAGGTCTGCAGTTCCTCTTCACATGCTGCAAGCCATTCTGCTGTGTCAGGGTGTGACATTGCTTCTTCATAAGTGAGTGGATCATTTTCAGATGCAATTGTTGCAGCTTGCATGTGTTCACTACTGTCAAGTGGTGGTGCATCTTCTGCAGGTGGCTGCATGTCAGTGGTCGCATTTGTGCCCTTTTGCTTTTGAGTGTATGACAAGACATTGTAGCATTTGTCATTGTCGCAAATAGGTGCACATTTGCTGTGTGAGGGTTGACTTGATGTCGCAGGCATAGGCATAGGAGTCATGGGTGCCATAGATCATGTGTCAGGCATGGAAGTGGTCACTATCATAGGGGTCACATTTGGGGGAGCTTCAGTGGAAATTGGCAAGTTGCTGGTATGAGTATCACACTCATGGGACTCTGGGTCATCCACATCGGGATCAAAGATGATCCACTCATAGCATTTGGTGGGGCCTCCTTCATTGAAGATCATGCCATGCAATTCAACGATGTGCCCACTTGGGCAGTGGACTAGGTGGTAGGTGCAGCAATTTTGCACATAGCCAATGAAGGTGCAAAGCAGTGAATTTGCATTGAGTTTGCATCAGTACTTGTCTGGAATATGGACAAAGGCTTTGCAACCAAAGGTGTGAACGAGGGTGATGTTAGGCTTGTTACCACTCCAGGATTCTTCAGGTGTGAGATCATCTTCAAGCATGTGTGTTAGCACTATGTTGTGCAAGTAAGCAGCATACTCAATAGCATCGTACCAGTAAGAATGTGGGAGGTTGGTGTCGGTGAGCAATGTGTGCATGGTCTCCACAAGTGTGCAATTCATGCATTCGGCGATGCCATTATGTTGTGGCATGTCAGCAGTCGTCATTTTGTGTTTAATGCCATGTGCCCATAGGAACTTCTGCATGCACTTGCCTGTATATTCACCTCCACTGTCAGAATGGAGTGCTTTCAGTTTTGTGCTGGTCTCAACTTCAGCATGTGCAATGAAATCAGTGAGACATTCATGCAGATTGCTTTTGTGTTTGAGACTGCAGACAAAGACCTTGCATGACTTGTCATCAATAAAAGTCACAAAGTGGTCATATCCTTCATGGGAGCATGTTTGCATGGGTTTACACAGATTGGAAAAAATGTGGCTGAGCATTGTGTCAGCATGTGTTTGTGTCGATTTTGTGATGTTGTGTCACACATGTTTTCCCTTGATGCAAGGCTTGTATATCCCAAGAGCATCATTGGTCACATCACTGGTGATGGCCATGCCCTTGACCATACCATTGCGGACCATGCACAAGATGGAGTCTACACCGATGTGACCTAGGCAGTGATGCCAAGTCCATATATCAGCACCAGCCGTTTTTGTGCATGCAATGAAGATGGAGGGATCATCAGAGATATCGATGCCTTCAGATGGGAATGATGTGATATGCATGATTTGTGTGGTATTGGGAGTGTGCATGCATGTGTTGAGGATGTAGAGGTTATCCTTGAGGTGGCTGACACATGTTAGCACATTATCCTTGTTGATGATCTCACATATATCCCCATTGAATTGGACATGTGCACTGCATTTTGCAAGTGCAGAGACCAATAGGAGATTACCATGGAGCTCAGGGACATAGAGTACATCCTGCAGGATAGTCTGGTTCCATTTCTTGTTGGCACACATCTTCATGTGGATGTTGCCAGCACCCTCAGCTAGAATGTAGCTGTTATTGCCTAGCCAGACTTTGCACAGCGTAGTGAACAGATGGTAGAGATAGAACCAGTCACAGTTGGAGCTCATGTGGTGACTGGCACCTGAGTTGATGAGCCAGCAAGCTGTGAGGTTGTCACGTTGCATGAGTTTTTCAGCAACTTTGAAGAGATTGAATGACTTGTCATCATTATCATCTTTGTTGTGCATTTGAGCACATAGCACTGTGCTGTTGGTGGCAACATGTGCCATTGCAGCGCCCTTTTCAGCTTTGAGCTTGCAACAATCTTTGACTTTATGGCCATGGATTTTGCAGTGTGTGCAAAACCCTTTCACCTTGTGCTTTGCCTGTTGCTCCTCATCCAACATTGTGGGTCCTTTGTCTTTGCCTTTGCTTTTGCCTTTGAAGTGAGCCATGAATGCACCTGTGGAATCCATGGTGCAAGTTCAGCATTGCTCCTCAAGCACAACTTGTGAGTGAACATTCTTGATGTTGAGATCAGTCACTTTCATGGTGGTGAGGATTGTTTTGAGCATGTCATAGGATGGAGGAAGTGAGATGATGGCAATGGCAATGAGTTTTTCATTGAGTTGCTGCCCAAGCAAGGAGAGAGTGTGTGCAGTGCACACCATTGTGTTTATTTGTGGTTCAAGGGGAGTGTTGTCAGATAGAGTACTGCGGAATAGCTCACTAATCAAGTAAGCAATTTTCTGTTCCCCTTTCCCTTCATATCACATCATCAGCTTCTCCCAAGCGTCTTTTGATGTTGTTGCATATAGCACAGTGTTGAGAGGCTCATCGCTGAGCATCAATGTGATTTGTGTGCACATGTCAGTCACAGTTAACCCATTCATTGTAGTCAGACAATGTAGTGGCTGGAGCCTTATCGGAGCCACTGATGATAGGCCAGAGTCCATGCACTTGGAGAACCATTTTGACACAAAATTTCCAGAAGGTGAAGTTTTCACCATTTTCTGTGAGAAAAGGTATGTCATAAAGCTTGCTTGAGGCTTTTGCATTTGAGCTTGTCATGGCACCTGCCATTGTGACAGTGCTTCCAGTCACTGGTGTGGGAGTCTTGCTTGTTGAGGCTGCTGCTGACATAGTGTATCAAGTGCAGGGTGTGAGTTTGTCTCAAAGGTGGTGCTTGCCCAGTTTCAATAGACCTCAGGTCTCATAATCTGTTTAAGGAGGTTACTTGGAAAGAGCACACCAACTGTAGAAAGAAGAGAATAATATTCCCAGTCTCTTCATAGAAGACTGACTGTAGCCATTATAGTACTGTACCTGTAGAAAGAAGAGAATAATATTCTACAGGAAGAAATAGTGAGAAAACATAAAACATGAATGCTGTAGAAAGTAGGTACTGACCTCAGTCTCTTCATAGAAGACTGAGGGAAAAGAAAAGATGTGAGAGAAAATTTCTGTAACTAATGGGTCCATCCATATCATCCCTGAGTCCCACAAGAGGTCCATGTGGTGCAGCCATGCAGTTGCACATTCATGTGTTCACAGTTGCATGCAGTCACATGCAGTCACATGCAGTTGTGTGCAGTCACATGCAGTCACGTGCAGTTGCATGCAGTTGTGTGCAGTCATGTGCAGTCACATGCATTCGCTGTCGCACGTTGCTGTAAACTCCAACAGGGGCTAGTTTCATTTTCAGGTATTGGAGTTTGAGGTTCTTCCTGTCTAACCATACTTGGTCACCTTCTTTGTATGTGATGAAGGTAGTTCTGTACTTATCATGTGATTCTTTTGTTATTTGATCCATAAGTTTCTGGCTAGCAGTTACTTCTTCTCATATACTCAGTATGTGTTGGAGACAATCTGCTGCTTCTGGTGCAGATGTAGTGATTGGTTTGATAGTGAATCAAGGTTTGTATCCCATAAGGATTTCAAATGGTGATTTTTGTGTTGTAGAGTGCACATGGTTATTGTGTGAAAATTCAGCAAAAGAAAGTAATTTGAGCCAGTTCATCAGTGATTGATCTCTGAGGGCCTGGAGATATTGTTCTATTTCTTGGTTAATGCATTCTGTTTCTCCATCAGATTGCAGGTGATAAGTGGTTGACATTGCTGAGGTAATTCCTAACACTTTCCAGATTTCTTGTGTGACTTTAGAAGCAAATTTGGGTCCACAATCAGAGATGATTTTGTCTGGAAGGCCAAAACATTTCCATGCATGATCTAAGAATAGTTGCACAGTTTCTGAGGTGGTGATGGTCTTCTTGCATGGTGTGATAATAATAGCTTTTTAAAATTTGTCAACAATGATGTTGATTGAGTCATATCCATTAACTTCTGGAAGGTCTGTTACAAAATCAGTGGTGACATGTTGCCAAGGTTTATTGGGGGTTTTGGTGGGAATAAGCAGGGTTTTTGTGGGATGTGTGTTATTCTTGGTTGACTGGCATGTGGTGCATCCTTCTACATATGTTTTCCATCTTCCAGGGTGTCCCATGGGAGCTGAGTCATGGTGGACACATACAACTTCTTTTCTTAATTCTCTATTGTCTGGAATATAGATTTTTCCACTGAAGAGAAGGAGTTTGTCTTTGCAGTTCCATTCTTGGATGCCTTGGGTTAATTTCCTAGGTCCTAGATTCTTGATTTTCTGGAACATTTCTTGGGAAAGTGTATCAGATTTGAGTTGTTCAATAATTTGTTGTCTAATATTCTTTGATCATGTAGGTGTCAGATGTCTTCCCATGGCATTAATGCAGAATACTTTTGGATTTAGCACTGTAATGTTGGAATTATCCAAAATTACCCCCTCCTTGTGGTCTGGCCTCCTGGTCAGACAATCAGCTTTATTGAGGGTCCCAGGACAGTGAGAAATTGAAAAGTTAAAACAGGAAAGGAACAGGCTCCATTTGGCTTGACATTAGTTAAGTTGTTTAGCTGTGGAGAAATATTCAAGGTTTTTGTGATCAGACCATATGTTGACTGTGTGAGGACTGCCTTCAAGGTAGTGGCACCAGGTTTTGAGGACACAAATAATGGCAAGTAATTCTTTATCATAGATGATGTAGTTATGTTCCAGCAGAGTCATTTGTTTTGATAGGTAAGCAACAGGGTGCCAGTGGGAATCTGGGCCCTGTTGGGACAGTATTGCACCATAATCACAGTCTGAAGCATCAGTCTCAAGCTTGAAAGGGGCATCAAAGTCCAGTATCAGAAGGATTGGAGTTGTGGTAAATGCATGTTTCAGTTGTTCAAAAACAGACTGTCTATTGTCATTCCATTCCCATGGTTGGTCTTTACACATTAATTCCATGAGAGGTTTGGTCATCAAAATCTTTGATGAAGCATTGATAGAAGTTTCCAAACCCTAAAAATGATTGTACATCTTTGACCTTTTTTGGGATAGGCCATTCAGTAATCACCAACAGTTTAGCCAGGTCCATATGAACTTGATCATGGTAAATGATCATGCCAAGATATTCAATGGATTTTTTCTCAAAGAAGCATTTTTCTGGTTTCAGGAATAGATCCTGGTCAATAAGGCATTGGAGGACTTGGCAAACTAATTTCCAATGTTCTATCAGATCAGTCATAAAGATAAGGATGTCATCCATATAGATGACTACATGTCTTGTGGTGATAAGATCATCAAAGAGGGCATTCATCATTGATTGGAATGTAGCCAGGGAATTCTGGAGTCCAAAGAACATTACAGTTGGTTCCCATAGTTTTCCATTGGCTATGAAAGTGGCTTTGTGTTCATCCCCTTCTTTGATTTGTATGTTATTGTATCCCCATCAGAGATCTAATTTGGTGAAGATCATAGCACCTTTGAGTTTATCAATTAGTTCAGGAATGAGGGGTAGCAGATATTTATTGGCAATGGTTCATTCATTTAATCTCCAATAATCCTGACAGGGACATAATTTTCCATCTTTCTTTCCTACAAAGAAGAAAGGAGCTGCCCAAGGAGAGCTTGATGGATGAATGTATCCTTTCTTGCTATTCTTGGAGATGAATGTGTAAAGTGCTTCCCATTGTTTGTTGTCAATGGGATAGGCTTTCCCCACATAAGGTTCTATTCCTGGTTTTAGATCTATGGCATGATCCCATGAATGGCATTTATGTGATCAGGTAGAGGCTTCTTCATTGAAGACTTTTCCAAGGTCATGGTAATGGAGTGGGACTAGATCCATTCCTTTTCCATTGTGTTGTATATTCATGGTGATTGGTGTGGATAAGGTGGTGTGGAAAAGATTCAACCCATTGATTGTCCATTGATCTTCAATTAGTTTTAAGGGGTCATCTTCTTTGGAGAACACCAGTGTGTCATTTGATGGAAATGGGTTACATTTGGCTGGACAACATGAGAATGAAATAGTGTCTTGGGTCCAGTCAATGTTTGGATTGTGTTCTCTTAGCCAATCCACTCCTATAATGATGTCTTCTTTTCCTAAATCAGTAATATAAAACTTGTTGGTTTCTATATGTGGTGATTTGTGCATTTTCTTGATTTGTAAGGTGATTTGACACATATGTGTGATATCACCACCAATATTCTTGGTTCCATTGATATTTTTTACTGGTATTTGTCATTCAAGTTTCTGGGTTGGTAGTCAGTGAAGGCATATGAAATTAAGATTCTGGTTGCCCCACTATTGATAAGGGCTTTGGTGGCAACTTTCTGATTTCTTATGGAGATTTCAACAGGGATTCAAATGGAGGGAGAACCATTGTATTTCAAGAATGATATATACAGTTCATTGTCTGAATTAGAGTTCCTGCTCCCAATGTCCAATTTAGAATCAGTTACTCCTTTGTCCATCGCTGACCTAGGAGACTTTAAAAATTCTGAGTGATCTTAAAAAGATCTTGCATTTCCACTTTGTCTTTGTCAGATAGTTTCATAAGGGCATGGGAATGGTGATCATGAGATCTTCTTTGTTACATTCCTGGGTTCCCCTTATTGCATAAGCAGGTTTGGATGTTCCATAGTTCTGGTCATGTTTGACCTTGCATTCTCTGCCAAAATGTCCTTTGATACCACATCTAAAACAAGCTCCTTATCATTTCATTTTGTCATGTTCTTTGTCCAATAATCTTCCATTCCCAGTAAACTTGGGATGTTTCCATGGGAGAGAAGTCTTTGATTGCACATATAGTGCATGGGTTTAACTTCCATAGATGGGAGTTGTTATCCCCTTTGAGTAAATCATCAGGGTAAAGGAATTGTCCACCTTGACTGGATTTGAGGCTGTTCTGGAAGTTGTTGCTTGATTGGTTCTGGTCTAACCTTATGGCAAGATCTTGCCATTCTTTTAAGATTGTCAGTAATTTGTCCCTGGTTGTCATGATGGTATCCTTGATGTCTTTCCTGAGACTGTTCTTAAATTTCTTGATGTTGGTTATGTCATTATAACCCATGGTGTCAGCAATGGAATTGAATACAGTGATGTATTCTGAAGCAGTGCCTTGTCCCTGGACTAACCTATCCAGGTTGTTTTGTGATAATTCCCCTTTTGTCAGACTCCTACCGCTGACTTTATTCCCTACCGTTATTTTATCTTTTCTTTACTTTCTTTTATGTTTCTCTTTAGATCATCTGATAAGATAATATCTTCATCTTATCTTTTATCTCATCTTATTAGATATCTTACTTACTGTCGTTACGGTCATCTCGGGGATCATTCCCACAGCTGCTGCGCATCTGTAAGCTGTGTTCCCACACTTGCTGCGCTTTAGTTACTGCTTGACCTGCCCTTAGTTACTGCGCCTGGTCTGTGCGCCGATCCATAATACTATAAGTAGGGAGGTAGCTAGACGAATAGACTCCAGCTTGTTACAGCTGGTTCACCCCCTTCTTCTATGGTCTGAGTCCTCTCATCCCTTGGGCCTAGATCCAAGGCAGCTCCCAGTAAGCCTCTCCAAAGGAGAGCAGGGATAAGTCGGGTTTCCGTGGTCTCGTGCTATGGGCTGTCGCCATAGGCTTGACAATCCTGACACCTTTGTTACTTGGGTAGAATTTGTCACCAAATTGTTCCTCAAATTGTTTCCAGGTGAGCATTGAAGGGGTCATGATGAGCTGATCAATTATTTGTCTGGCCCATGTTCCAGCAACTGTTCCTTCTTTGCAAAAGGATAATGCAAATATGATTTTGTCCATATTGTCTTTGAAATTCTTGGTAAAGAAATGGAGTTTAACCTTTTGGATAAAGTCTTTGGTGGCAGGTTCAGTTCCAGAAAACTTGGATGGCTTATTGAGTCAAGGTTCTTTGGAGGAAGAGGATGACATGTTAGCCATTCTTGGTATAGATGATTGAGTTCTCTTTGGGTTTGGGTGATTTGTTGTTGTTGTCAGATCAATTGGGTTTGAACTCATAGTTCTGGGGGTGATTCTTCGTTGAATGAAAGGGGTGGATGAGGTAATGGTTTCATCTCCTGAAGTTGTCACTTGAGGAGTAAGAAGGTTTCTACTTGAGGAAGGTCTTTTTTGAAATGTTGATGGGCATTTATGGTCCTGGGGGTTCTGAGCAAGTTCCTGTGCAAGATTCTGATCATGATCTTGGTATAAAACTTTGTCAGTAGTCAGGGATTGTGCATAGTGAAGATACTTGTTTGGGAGATACTTTGATGTAATCATAGTCCAATTTGTTGGTGGAAGTCCAGCAAATGATAACTTGGTCTCCATTGGGATTGTCTGGGTATTCTTCATATATCCACTGGTTGTGTTTGTCATAGAAGGTATGTTCATCATATTGGTGTACTCTTCAAGGGTAATGGGTATGCAGTTTTTGAGGAGTCATCTATGTTGATGGCAAACTTTGGTATCTAGCAAGATCTCTCAATGGATATTTGCCAAGAGAAGGGGGACTTCAGTTGTAACTGGTAGTCCATTAGAGAATATGACCTGGGGTTCCTGATTTGTCCAAATGAAGTAAATGAGTTGATTGTTGGCATAAAAGAGTTTGTTGTTGCTGTCATATTGGAGGTAATTGGGCCACTGGCAATTGGTTACATCTAATGTGATAGCATTGGCAGGAGGAAGTTGGTTGTGGTGATCTCTGGGGAGATTGGATGATGTGGAAGCTGTAGTGGGGATGCATGCTTCCTAGAAGCATGGTTGGTTGTTAGGAGGAGTTCAGAGTCTTGTCAAAGTGCTAAGAGTGGCCTATTGGATGGTCTTAGGGAAGGTTCACTATAACAATACCCCTGGTAACAAGGTAGTGGGTATGCACTTGATAAGCATAATAAATATTCCTGATGATGATGATGATGATGATGTTGGAAATATCCACAGTAATTGTTCAGCTTCACTTTACTTACACCACTATACGTCTTCTTTACATCTTGACAACACACATTCTAACCCCACTTACATCACCACACCACATTTGTGTAGCACGTACTACATCCCCACATACAACCCCATGTTTATACTCTGCTTCAACCTTAACCCACCTATACTACATAAGGTGAAGCCCCCACTTACTACAATAATAAGACATCTCTAGTTAAAGATGTCTACACACTTTACCTGTGAGGCACACACTAAGACAGTGAGGTCACAACTGAAAGAGGGGGATTGATGAGGGAAGGAGACAATACACCTTAAGAAGAGTCACGCTGTGTAGTGGATATCTCAGATGTATAAAGCTAAAGAACTATCTACTACATGAGACTTCTTATATACTGTAGAGATTGGTGCACAGACCATGTGCTGTCAATATAGGGCAGGTGTATGTAAATAAGATGCACAGCATCTGTGAGAAGTATCAATAAGCAATGTGCAGCATTGCACTGCATCAGTAAGCATCTGTGGGAAATGTAGTCATAAATGTACAGTAAGTGGCCCAATGACTAAATGAACATGATGTTGTTATTCAAGGTTCTTCACCAACTCTCTCATCTTTTTCTTATCTCGAGATTTCCAGACTTTGATTTACATCTTATCATATCTTTCTTTGTCCTGATGCGTTTAGGTTCTAACTCCGCACATATACTGTACACACTCTTATAGTTCAGACTCCGCATTTATGCGTAGTATAAAAGAGTTCCCAGGTGGCGCAACTGCTTTCTTCAGTTGCTCATCTCGGACTCTAGGTACTGTAACTTCACACTTACTTTATTTACTTAGTTGCTCATCTCGGACTCTAGTCCCCCACTTAGTGTGGTGTTTGTAGTGCTCACTAGTTCCAATCACAAGTCATCTTCTATCGAAGTTTAACACATGAGTCATAGATAATCATGATAAGATTTACTATTGATCAGATACAATGAGATAAGATATCTTTAGTAGATCTTGAGTGATAAGGATGAAAGAAATTGTAAAATGAAGCGAAAAATAAGTATGTCCTGACAAATACCCCCCTTCTTAGGGTGAGACGACTCAATGAGCAAAAGAAACTCCAGTAGAACCAAAACCTTTTTCTCCACATTGAGTATCATCCAGAGAAGTGACTTCTTTGACTTTAGCAAGGGATATATGTTCTAGGATCAATTGAGCGATTCAGTCTTTGATGTTGACAATAAAGTCATTATCACCGAGATTGACCAATAGAATCTTTATGGGTCCATGATAGTCTGAGTCGATTACTCCTGCTCCAATATGAATAGAGTTTTTGACAGCCAGGCCACTGTGAGGAGCAATACGTCCATAGCAGTTGTCTGGTATAGCCAAGGAGATTTGAGTATCGACCAATTTTTGACCATGTGCAGGAATAACAATTTCTTCTGCACTGTAAAGATCTAATCTGGCAGCATGCTCTGATCCACGAGTAGGTAACGTGGCTAAGTCAGAAAGTTGTTTGATTGGAATAGAACAATGTTGAATTGATCTAATAGCAGTAGGATGAATAATGTGGAAATCTTTGACCAGCTTAGGTACATCTTTGATCATAATACGTGCTGGTTCCCAGGAATTTTTGTCTTCTGGGTAGTTTTTCCATTTGATGAGATATTGGACATTTCCATGATATTTCCTGCTATTTAGGATCTTTTCAACTTCATATTGTTCGACATTATCCTTGATGATGGGTGGAGGAGGAATCTTTACAACTCGTTCTGGTATATCATTTGGAGAATATGGTAGTAATTTGACGATGTGAAAGAATCTTCATAGACTTGGGAAGTGCTAATTCATATGTGTTGTTTGAAAGCACTTTGATGATTGAGTATGGACCAAGTCTTTTGTGATCCAGTTTTCGAGTCGGTCGTCCTGTCTGTATGTTGGATGCATCCAACCAGACTTTATCTCCAATTTGATATTTGGGAGTTTTTCCTTTGTGCGCGTCATAATATCATTTCATATCATCAGCTGCTTTCTTTAGTGCTGATTCTGCATCTTCCCTTGTCCTCTTCAATCCTTCAATGAAAATTTCTACCAAATCAATAGTGGACGTCTTGCCCAGTTCAAATCCCATACATGGATTTTGTCCAGAGTTCAACATGAAAGGAGAATATTTGGTAGAAGCATTGACTCTGTGATTATAACAGAATTCTGCCATGGGTAACCAATTCATCCAATCTGATTGACGATGATCTACAAAGATATGGAGGTATTGCTCAATTTCTTGATTAATCCTTTCCATTTGACCATCTGTTTGTGGATGATACGCTGTAGATAGGGCTGTTTTAATACCCAACAAGTGGTTCAACTCTTTCATCATTTTAGAAGCAAACTGGGGACCACGATCAGATAAGATCTTTTTGGGTAATCCATGATGCTTCCAAATGTTGTCTCTGAACAGTTGCGCTACTCCTTCGGCAGTGACGTCAGATGTTGTTGCCATTGTGTGGATCATTTTTGAGAAACGATCAACAACCACTAGAATTGAATCATATCCCTGGCTATCTGGTAGTTGTGTGATAAGATCTGTGGATATGATTTGCCAGGGATGATCAGGTATTTCATTTGGAGTCAATTCTCCTTGTGGTTTTTGAGTGATTGTTTTCGTTCTCTGGCATATATCACAACTTTTGACATATTTTCCAATGTATGCCACCATTCCCTTCCACCAGAATGTTCTTGACACTATCTCCAGTGTTCTCCATTGTCCTGGATGTCCCACGATTGGGGTGTCATGACACTGTCTGATGACGTCTGCTCTACAGCTGTCTGGGACCAGGATTTTGTCTTTGTATGTGAGTAATCCTTTTTTGTTCTGTCCCCATCCTGCTATAGTTGCTGTTTTGCATTCGTCTGCTGACAATTCCACCCACATCTTGACATCTCCATTTTTCTCCTGTTCATCTGCTATCTTTTGAAGGAGTGGAATGTTGTTTGTCAATACTGCTTGTATATGTTTGGGTTTGACAAAAAATTCAGGTTTAAGCAGTATGACATTCTCATTGTCATGTTCCACCCCCTCTTTATGATCCACTCGTCTTGAGAGGAGATCAGGTTTGGCCAAACTCTTCCCTGGTCTGTGGGAAAGGTGGAAGTTGAACCTAGAAAGAAAAAGAGACCATTGGGCCTGGTGATGGTTCAATTTCTGGGCACTCATAAAGTACTCTAGGTTTTTGTGATCCGTAAGGATTTCGACTGTACTATCTGTTCCTTCTAGATAGTGTCACCACTGCTCCAACGCACGTATAACAGCCAGCATCTCCTTGTCATAGATGTCATAATTCCTCTCTGCTGGTGAGAATCCTTTGCTGATATACACAACGGGATGCCATTTCTCATTGTCCCTCATCTGTGATAAAACTGTGCCAGTAGCATATCCTGAACTGTCTGCTTCTACAAGATATGGACGATCGGGTTCAGGAAAGACTAAAACAGGTTTAGAACATAACACTGTTTTAAGGTTTTCAAAAGAGTCTTTTTGTTCCTGATCCCAATGCCATTTGCTATCTTTTTGTAAAAGAGTATTCAGGGGTTTTGCTATATCAAAAAATCCTTGAATAAAACAACGATAGAAGTTGGTGAACCCTAAGAAGGAGCAAACTTCAGTAATGGATGTTGGAGTCGGCCATTCAGCTATCCCTTGGACCTTGACAGGATCCATCATGATTTTATCGAAGGATATCTTGAGGCCGAGGTAATCAATTTCCATTTTTTCAAAATCACATTTCTCGGGTTTTAGATAAAGTTTGTTATCATGTAGTATTGTGAGGACTTCTTCAACTATGTGGCGGTGTTCTTCCATTGTTGCGGTGAAGATGAGGATGTTGTCCATATAGACTACAACCTTGCCCCTAGCAATGAGTTCTCTAAAGAGATGGTTCATCATAGTTTGAAATGTTGTGGGGCTATTGGTGAGTCCAAAGAACATAACAAGAGGTTCATATAGGCCTTTGTTGGTAATAAAGGCAGTCTTCCATTCGTCTCCTTCTTTTATACGAACATTGTTGTATCCCCATCTGATGTCAAGTTTAGTGAAGTATTTTGTGCCTTTGAGTTTATCTATCAATTCCAAGATAAGTGGTAGGGGATAGGAATTTTTGATAGTAATTTCATTAAGGTGACGGTAATCTTGGATTGGATGTAATTCACCTGACTTCTTTTTGATAAAGAGAATGGAGAGGCCATAGGTGATTTAGAGATACATATTCGTCCTGATCTTAGATTTTCTTTGCCAAACTTCTCTAACTCTTGTTGTTCAACAAAGGATAGGTTATACACCTTCCCCATGTGCATCTCTGCCCTGGGTTTCAACTTGATAGCGTGATCCCAAATCCACTTGGGGGGCAGTTCATCAAAAGAATCCTTTTCAAAGACAGATTTGAATCCATGATATGCCTTTGGAATGATATCTTCAAAGGATTTCTTTATCTTTTTCTTTTCTGCCTCTATTGCTAGATCTTGAGATATGTTGCGGATTGCTGCATTCTTCTCATCATCTCCTATCATGATGCAGAGAATGCGATCTTCCTTCTGTACTTCATCTTCATCATCATCGTCAACCTCTACTGTTTTTGGTATTTCTTTCTTCAATTTCTCCATCTTTTTCTTTTTCCATTCCTTTCTTTCTTCAACAATTCGCATGTGACATCTTTGTGGACATCTGGTAAACAAGATCATTCCAGTATTCCAGTCAATTTTGGGATTATGGATTTTAAGCCAAGTTTCTCCTAGTATGAGATTGACTTTTCCTAGTCCTGTGACACAGAAAGTTGTTCACTCTGTGTGGTTTTGGACCTTGACGATTAAATCCACTGTTTCCATGATAGATCCTTGTTCATTCTTGGTTCCATTGACGTTGTAGACTGGTATAGTGATAGGAAGTTTTTTTGTGCTTAGACGGTTTGTTTTCACAAATTCTTTGTCTATTATAGCACGTAGTGGCTCCTGAATCTAAAAGGGCTTCGATCATCACTGTTTGTCCATTCTCTGGTACCTTGATCTTGACTTTAACCATGGGTAGATCTGCCTTGATTCCCATGATTATGTGCTTTTCTTTGTCTTGAGAGGGCATACTCTCAGATGTCTCTTCCTTTTCAGTCTTTATCTCTGATGCAATGTTGTTAAATACTATTTTGTCAATAGGATCACATACATTTGCATGATCAACAGCGCCATCATCCGGAGTAAGTACTGAGAACATATTTTTGGACAGTCCAGCGACATCTACTGGCTGTCCTTTGCAAAACCCTGCTGTTTCCTCCTTTCTCCTTCATCAAAGATCAACTTTTCAAAATCTACCGTGCTCATCTGCCTGATCTCTTCATGAATCTCCCTGATATTCTTCCTTTGTGGGCAGACATTTGCCCTGTGCCCCTCTTTTCTGCAATTGAAACATATAAGGGGTCTTCTTCTCTGCACTGCATCTACACCCATTGGCACTGTAGCATTGCTAGCCCTTTGTGTATTGGTCTGAGGATTGGCTTGTTGTGCATATCTAGGGGTCCATTGTGGTGGTCCCCTGGATTGCATCAGCTGACGATATTCCTGCAGATGTCTGTCTGCTTGTTGGGCCATCCTCTGCCAGTCTAGATAAGTTGTGGGGAGCGGATTGATGTTGTAAACTCGGTTTAGTACATCGCTGTTTAGTCCCCTCTTGTAGCAGTCGATAAGCACATGCTCATCATATAGTGTTTTTGCTGCTAGTAGAAGGAACTCAGTGGTGTATTCATCCGCTGTTTTCCCCATTTGTCATAGTTTATGTAAGGCTTGCTGCACCATGTGTGCTTCATCTGGATGTCCAAATTGTTTGTGTAGTTTGGTATCAAATTTGACCCAATCTCAGAAGGGCATGGGGTATAGTGGATTGAGGGGGTTAGCCTCATGCAGTCATTGTTTTGCAACTTGTAGATTTCTCCATGCTTCTGCCAAGCCTCCTATCATATAGGAGAGGGCATATGTAATTTGATCACTGTCTGACCATGTTTTGTTTGCTGCAAATACCAGGAACAATTCTTGGACAAATGAGTCAAGCTTGTCTCACTTCCCCAAGAATGCTGTAGGAGCAGAAACTTTTACCCGGTGTTGGGCAAATACGTGGGCCAACTGGGCGTTTATTTGGCCAGAGGAATAGTTTGGGGGGGGGGGGGTATTGAAGGATGGACTTGTTGTCTCATCATTGCGGTGATGTCCTTCATATTCTTGGCTATATCCGCCATTGTTGTCCCCAAGCTGATTATCATGTCGCCTTGTTCCTTCTGTATGTGTTGTTGCTGCTTCATCTGATCATTCATCATCTCCATCGCTTCCTCTACATCCAGAAGTCTGAGTCTTCTGGTTTCATCTGCTTCTCGCTTTTCCCTTTCTTGTTCTACCAAAGAATCTTCAACCATTGGTGCTGGTTCCCTGAATTCCCAAGTGCTTGGTCCTGGTTGCATCATTGTTCATTTCTAAAAATGAATGCCTGGGGGAATGAATTATAATAGGGGCTGGTGCAATCAAGGTAGTCTGGAAAGAAATGCCACAGGAATTCTTCAGGGTGGTCATGGTAGTAGGGATTATGAAGCTTGAAGAACCAGATCGCCTGTTGTTGTCTATAGTTGTAGGCATTGGCGTAGAAGCGGAGGAGAGCAAGAGAAGTCAACCGATGAGTTGGTGGTGAAAGAGAGCTGAATCTAGCATATGATTTGCCAGATCTAGTTCTCTTTTCCAAGCATAATATGCGCGGAATGGTGAAAGTAAGATTGTGCGAAGTGAAAACTCACTATTCCTTTTTCAAGGGAATAGGCCTTTCAACACAAAATGGAAGGTGGGAGTATGAAAGTATATACTAGTATATAAGTGCTACTAGTACTATGAAAGAGATCTTGTTATAGTAAAAGGTATAGTACTCCTGGTCCGAACAGTTGTCAGGAGGTTCTGCAATGCCCCACTAAGTGGTAGACACCCTAGCACTGCTCGCTGAGGCAATATATGGCCCAGCACTGCAGCTGAACTACGAAGAACAGAGACCTAATACAATACAATGCTCTCTTTGAACAAGGAGGGAGGGGAATGATGGTTTGAAACTGGAGGGTATGTGAAGTTGCTGAGGAGGGAGCTTTATACAATTGTGAGGCACACACTAAGACAGCGAGGTCACAACTGAAAGAGGGGGATTGACGAGGGAAGGAGACAATACACCTTAAGAAGAGTCACACTGCATAGCAGATATCTCAGATGTATAAAGCTAAAGAACTATCTACTACATGAGACTTCTTATATACTGTAGAGATCAGCGCACAGACCATGTGCTGTCAATATAGGGCAGGTGTATGTAAATAAGATGTGCAGCATCTGTGAGAAGTATCAATAAGCAATGTGCAGCATTGCACTGCATCAGTAAGTGTCTGTGGGAAATATAGTCATAAATGTACAGTAAGTGGCCCGATGACTAAATGAACATGAGTCATAGATAATCGCGATAAGATCTACTATTGATCAGATAAGGTGAGATAAGATATCTTTAGTAGATCTTGAGCAATAAGGATGAAAGAAATTGTAAAATGAAGAGAAAAATAAGTACGTCCTGGCATTACCCCACTCTGGAGTTTAATCTCCACCACATCCCTCCACGTATTGACAATGCTGCAATCAAACAGCCTGCTTTTCTTTCTTATCGTAGCTTGCCCATACCTGCACTCACAAATGAAGAGAGGGATCAGTGAGATAGCAATGAGGATGATACCACTGATGACTAAACAAGGATCCAGAGTGACAAGTTTAAGATGTCTTAGCAACACTTAGGGTGACTTAGAGATCTTAGACTTAGTTCTTAGAAGTGAAGTGAGTTTGTAGTGAGCTTAGGTCAAGTGCAGTGTAGGAGAATCCCTAGATTGCAAGGTCAACAAGACTGGGGTTTAAGACTGCCAGTCTTTCAACTACTTATACAAAACCAGAGTCCTAAAGATAGTACCAGTGAATAAGGTTCATGAATCAACAATGATTGCACAGCAATCAATGAAGTCACATGACCTAAGACATGTCCATGAATACAGTAAGTGGCTCAGCCACAAGCACAGAATGAACAAGAGGTAAACAAAGGTAAATAAGGATGAGAAAGGTGAGTCCTTGCTAATTGCATAGTAGTCCTTAGCAAGTAAATGTTATAATAAATAAAGGAGATAGTGTGTGCGCAGGCTATGGCAAGCAAAAAGAACTGTTATGATGGTTGTGAGATAATGCAGTAACGTCTCAAAGGACAACATGGCAGAAAGCATCTGCAGCATGGTGAGTAAGGGCAAATGCAGTAGGGCAATGCCAAGTGAAGAGGAGACTGCTGCAGAGTCTGTGAGTAAGAAGGGATGGGGATTGTGTGGAGTACTTACTCAGACAGGATGCTAAGACGTCTGAGTAGTTTGTAAAGTGAATGTCCATCTTATATAGTGTGAGGTAGACAGGGTTGACGCTGAGTTGATAAGTGAAGTACAATAACTGCCTAATTGAGGAGTACGTGCGTCGTCTTGGAGTGGAGAGTGGGGTGTGAGTGCCCTCGGAGATATGAGAAGTTCAAGGGACCAGCATGTGTGAGTGTGAGTAAACGTATGTGTGTTTACTATGTAAGTGATGCATGTGGGAGTGGGAGGTGAAGCTGAAGGAAGGGTATATGTGCATACATGTGTAAATCTCAACAGATAGAACGATAAGCATTTATAGTATTTGGAGTAAAACTCACAGCTCAGTATATGAATACTGTAATACTATAAAGAGAAGAGTAAATGAGTTCTTACTATAAGTAGGAGCTAAGCTCACTGCTGTAGTTAATACTATGCTATAGTAAGTAAAATATAAGAAGAAAAGAAAGGAGAAAAGGAAAAGAAAACCATTATGAGGTGCCAAAGCAAGTGCCTCATGACAATGTCTTCAATGAGGTGAGCATGCACTGACTGACATCCAGGTGATGAGACCACAGGGTGATGCCAGGCAAGAGGGGCCACTTCATCCACAACTCATGCAGTGCACCAAGCCCTTATATGTGTTGGAGTTAAGGTCAAATGCCTGACCCTGTACATGTGCTACTACTCTTCATAACAGAGCTACAATACTTTCGTAGCAGAGTTACAACTCTACAGTAGTCATGACAGCTCCACATCATGCTAATAGCACTTCACTTAGACAAGGCCTGGTAGCTCAGTGGTTAGAGCACCCACCCAGAGTAAGGGAGGTCCTTGGTTCAAACCCAAGCCAAGTCACTATTTTGGCAATTGCACTTTCTAACAATATGTGGGGGCACAATGGCAGGAGTCAACACCTGAGGAGATGTGACAGGCACAGCCATGGGGGGAGCCTCAATGTCTGGCACCAGGAGGGAAGGTGAGACAGGTGCAGCAGGGACAAGAGGCATGAGAGGCACAGGTGGCACAGGTGGAGAGGACTGGACAGGGCCCTCAAAAACACCAGGAACAGGGATAGAGGTGAAACTAGCACCAGGGTGAGGTGGCCCACCATCATTGTCATCACCATCATCCCCATCACCATTGCTGTCAGCAGAGGAGGTAGAAGGAGGAGGTCCAGGTCAAGGGAAGAGGTCTAGAATGGTAGGAGCAATAGCAGCATCCAAGGCTGGGAAGACCTCCTCCTCAAACACAGCATCCTGGCTGGAGACAACACAATGGGTAGCTTTGTCCCAGAAGATCCAACCCTTCATCCCAGATTTGTATCCCACAAAGGTAAGTGGGCAAGACTTGGCACTGAGCTTACTGTGGATGTGGTCAGGCACACAAACCCAGGTGTGGCGCCCAAACACATGTAGGTGTGAGATGTCTGGAGGTGTGTTACCCAGTGACCACAGGGCAGTCAGGGTACACCAAGCAAGTTGCCACATTTGGGAGAGATTATAGGTGTGCACAGTGGTGCACACAGCAAGTTCCCAGAAGCCTGGTGCTAAGAGTGGCCTATTGGATGGTCATAGGGAAGGTCTGATATGATAATAACCCTGGTAACAAGGTGATGGATATGTGCTTGATAAATGTAGTAACCATTCCTAATGATGATGAAGAGAGGGATCAATGAGATAGTGATAAGAATGATACCACCAATGACTAGACAAAGATCCAGGATAATGAGTTTAAGATGTCTTAGCAACACTTAGAGTGGTTTTTAGAGATCTTAGACTTAGTTCTTAGAGTTTAAGTGAGTTTGTAGTGAGCTTAGATCAAGTGCAGTATAGGAGAATCCCTAGATTGCAAAGTTGACAAGACTTGGGTTTAAGACCACCAGTCTTTCAACTATTTATACAAAATCTTGGTCCTTAATATAGTAAGGTTCATTGATCAACAATGAGTGCACAGTAGTGTGCAGTAAGTCATGTCCTTTAGTGTAAGTAATGTGACTCAGCCACAAGTGCGAAAAGAACAAGATATAAACAAAGGTAAATAAGAGCGAGAAAGGGAAGTCCTTGCTAATTGTATAATGATAGTCCTTAGCAAGTGAATGTTATAATAAATAAAGAAAGATAAAGAGGAAAAGATAAGTCTAATATAGTACCTGGAGCTAAGCTCACACTTAAGTATGTAAATACTTAAGTACTATAAAAGAGAAAAAGAAAGATGAGTCCATACTAAGTAAAGTGGAGCTAAGCTCACACTTGTAGTAATAATACTATGCTTTACTAGTAAGTAATATAAGAAAGAAAGAAGAAAAGAGAAAATAAAACCCATTACAAGGTGCCAAAGCAAGTGCCTCATAACACCTGGACTCAGACCAGTACAGTGGAGGAGCACAAGCAAACAGTCCAAAATCATCCTGTTCCACTGCTCTGCACACCCTTTCTGTTGGGGTGAGTAAGGCACCATCTTCTGATGTTCAACACCATGGCTGACAAGCAATTCCTCAACCACAGTGTTTATGTATTCCCCCCCACAATCAGAATGAAGAGCACCTGGCCAGCACCCAAAAAGGTTGTGGACATGAGCAAGATAAGCAGTAAGAACTGACTCTTGTTGCACAGGAAGTAGACAGTGCCAAAACCAGAAAAATTGTCAAGGAAGGTGGTGAAGTAGATGGATCCAGTTCCCAGAGCCACAGTGCTAACAGGCCCAACCAGGTTGCTATGAACTAGGCTGAGCACTTCAGTGGCATGTGAGCAGGACAGGTGAAAGGAAGCACACAGGAACTTCCCTGTGAGACAACCAGTGCATGGAGAGGACAAGACATCAGGAGATGGAAGAGAAAAACTGATAAGTTGAGAGGGTTATGACATGATTGCAGGAGAGAGATGCCCAAACCATTCATGCCATATGCAAAGGGTAGGAGAGAGGATGGAGTGCAGAGAAGAGGTATGCTTCAGTGAGAGCCAGTAAGTGCCATTTTCAAGGTGTCCAACACTAAACACTCAATTATTTTTAGAGATTGTGCAGCAGTCATCTTCATATATGATGTGAAAACCAGCATGGTTGAGTTTACTTATAGACAAAAACCAACCAGATGCACCAGGTATGTGCAGTACACTAGACAGTTGAAGTGACACTGAAGTGCCATCAAGCAATAGATGATCTTGAAGGCTGGATCCTGTCCCAACACAGATGATCATGGAGCCATTCCCAATGGTTACATTCTGGAAGGTGAGCATTTCATAGGTTGAAAAGTCTGAGTGGTGGGGTGAGATATGGTCCATGCATCCAGAATCTAACATCCATCAGTCACAACCATAGTAGCAAGCATCAATGTTCAAAGCAGAAGATAAGTGGTTTAACATGGTACTAGTAGTGGTGTCTCCAGACAGTCCCTTATCCCTATCCTTGCCCCTTTTCTCCAATCTAGCTTTTATGTCATCTGGCATTCCATGCAATGCCCAGCATGTGTCCACCATGTGATTGCAGCATTTGCAGTGGGTGCAGAAGGACACATTATGGTACAATGTGCTGGGAGTTTGTTGGAATGCAGAGAGTGTGGACATGGGTTTGGAGTGTGCTTCCTCATCTAAGATCCCCCCACAAATATCCCCAAGGTTGAGGTGTGCAATGTCAGAAGATGCTAGGACAGAAGAGGTGAAATGCCCCCAGGAGGATGGGAGTGTACGTAGGATGATGAAACACATCTGCTGTTCAGGGATGTTGATCCCAGAGGTGGCAAGGCACTCTTGTGCAACAAGGAGGGTGTCAAGTTGCAGCATGAGTGGCAAATGCATGTCATACTTGCAGGTGAGTAGAGACTGAAGTTGAATGAATGCTGCAACAGCTGAGTGTCTACCATAGACTCCTTTCAACAACTCCCAGGATTGCTGCATGCAGATGGTGTCAGATGTAAGGGTTGCATCAAACATTGCATGGAGATGACCACCTTCACTATTTTGTCATCATCTTTCCACTGCTGTAGCTCATTCTCATTGGTGGTGGTAACAATGGGTAAATCTCTTTCTACATCTTGAGTGGACAGGATGGGAGTAGGAGTGGGTTTTAAGATGGTGTACCAGACACCCATGATGATGAGAGCAGACTTAACAACATTTGCCCATTGATGATAATTCTCTGAGTTCTCCAGTGTGATGTTGATTTTTGGAATGGACATGGAGGAAGATTGAGTGAAGTGGAGGAGAGTGAGCAAGAGTATGACACAAGGAGTTTGTACAAGAGCAATAATCATGAGTGTGAGCAGAGGGAACAGAGTTGTGCATATGACCCAGGCAGGGCCCATAACCTGATGAGAGCAGGTCATGCATGAGAATGGAACTTTAATAGTTCTTATATTTGGAAGGTGACAATGTATCCTACTTATAGTAAGTGGGACAGCACATGGACCAATGGAACTATTAACAAGGTAAAGTGTACACATGTGTGTGGATATATGTGTGTGTGTACAGTAAGTGAGCAAAAAAGGGAAGAGTAGATTGGTCATACATAATTGTCAACAACTTTCTCATTCTCTGGCCCTATACTGTACAGCATGGTCTGTATACTCTCTAGCATACTATATATACATAGGACTCCTAGTGGTTTATTCCCCAGTTCTGATCATCTGGGATATCCACTAGGTGCAATAGCTTCTAGTCTTCTTCTCTGTTTTAATTTACTGATTATATATCTGGGATATCCACTAGTCTAAGCACAATTGTCCTTCTGTTTTAGCATTCTTCCTCAGTTGTTCAGCTTCAACATAGGTGTCAACCTCACATATAGGAGAATCCCTAGATTGCAAAGTTGACAAGACTGGGGTTTAAGACCACCAGTCTTTCAACTACTTATACAAAATTGGAGTCCTAAGAATAGTAACTGTAAAATAAGGTTCACAGATCATTGATGATTGCATAGCAATCAATGGAGTCATGTGACCTGAGACACATCCATAGTAAGCTAAAGTAAGGTAGCCACTAGCATGAAATGAACAGGAAACAAATAAAGGTAAATAGAGACAAGATAGGATGAGTCCTAGCTAATTGTATAGTAGTAGTCCTTAGCAAGTAATGTTATAATAAATAAGAAAGATAAAAGAAGAAATGCTTTATAGTACTTGGAGCTAGGCTCACACTTTAGTATATAAATACTAAAGTACTACAAAGAAAAAAGGAATAGAGTCCTTACTATAAGTAGGAGCTAAGCTCAACAGCTGTAGTTAATACTACACTTATAGTAAGTAAGATACAGAAAGAAAGGAAAAAGAAACATGTTATGAGGTGCCAAAGCAAGTGCTTCATAATAATAGGCCACTCTTAGCAGGGGCAGGGTCAGATGAGGACAGCATGTAGCAGATGTATCCCACTATGAGAATGAAAAGGGCTATGCAGTAGCTAATTGTTCATGCAGGTTCAGGTAGATGATAGCAGAGATGAATCACATTGTTAGATAAGTGCAGAGAATCCCCATTAGGGATAGGAACACAGACATGTCTGCAGCAAGTAAGAGAGTTACAAGCACAAGTGGGGTGCCACAATGTGGTAGAAGTATGATGCAGGATTGTGAGTGAAGAGGGATGGTGAGAAGTAAGTATAACTCACTCAGACAAGTGTGTAGACATCTGAGGAGTTGTATTGTAGAATGTCCATCTTATATAGTATCAACATGGTGAGGTTGAAGTGGAGAGTGATGATGCAGGAGTGGGCAGGTGATAAGGACCAACAGGAGGAAAGGGACCAGATGTATTGTGGACAGAGACAAGAGGTAGAAGAGAGCATTGAGACAGAGCATGGCCAAGATAAGAGGAGCACCAGACATGAGGGTGCAAGACCAGAGAGAGAGTACAGCTAGAAGCCTTTCTAGAGTGTAAAAAGGCATTAAAGAAAAAGAAACAATGAGTGGGGGAAAAGTAAATATAGAGACAAAAGTATAAAGTTGTAGCAGTGCTACAAAGACAACTACAAAGAGATGACTCAAAGGGGAAAGATGAGCACAGCCAGATGAAGATGGAAGAGTAGAGCCACAGTAGTCAGATAGCAGATAGATGATAAGAGATAGAAGGTGTAGATTAATGGTAGATGAGATGCAGATAAGATAGGGTAGCAAGGTAGGATAAGAAGATATATATAGATAGAACATGCTCAGTGGCATGGTGAATAGACAGAATCCAACAGAGAGTACCAGAGTGAAGTACAAGGACTACCAAAGAGGGGCAATGTGTGTCATGTCAGAGTGTGGTGTGGAGTGCAAGCATACACAGAAAGGTGTGGAGTGTAATGTGTATGTGTATAGTATGTAAGGTAAGGGAGAGGCCAAACAAAAGTATGGTAAACACACAAGTATCTAACACCAATGAGGATGATGTAGAGGACTGTCTCCATAATGGGAGACAGAAAGAGGCAGAAGAGATAGTGAGAAAGGACAGGACTGTTTGCACAGATATGAGCCAACAATAAAGAGGAAGGAGCAAGTGGTGTAGGCGATAGTGAGGGCATGGTAGTAAGTGGTGCAGGCTATGCCACAGAGTGGGGAGACATGGTACAACATATTGTATAATACCGTGGAGCAGTAAGAAAGTGGGGGGCGTAGTATAAGTAGTGTGCTCTGAACTAAGTTCAGGTGGAGCGTTAAACGTGGGGTTGTATGTGGGGGTGTAGTACATGCTACACAAATGTGGTGTGGTGATGTAAGTGGGGCTAGAACATGGTAGTTGTGAACGCAGGCTTGGGCAGGCTAAGAGAACCAGAACAAGAGAGATGATATTGAGTGATAACGAGGTGACATCTGCAGCAGTAAAGGTAGCATTGGACACAGCAGGTGCCAAGCATAGTGAGAGAGTCAGACTCATGGTAAGACGTCTATAGGTAAATGTGAACCTGCAGCGGTAAAGGTAGCATTGGACACAGCAGGTGCCAAGCGTAGTGAGAGAGCTGTGAGGAAAGTTGATGAGGAAGAGAATAAGATGTGAGTGAATAAGTACTCACTCAGACTCATGGTAAGACGTCTGAGGAGATATACTGTGATATGTCCATCTTATATAGTGTAGTGAAGGTAGAGTTGAAGCGGAGTAGATAAGTATAGTACAACAGCTACCTAAGTGGGAGGGATGCGCATCGTCCCGGAAGTGTGAGTGGAGTGAGAGTTGCTCGGCTTTGTAAGAAGTCTGAGGAGTGTGGTGACTGGGGTGTGTGTGGTAATCAAGGAGTTGTAAAGCCAAAACAAAATATACGTATGCGTGCGTGCTATGCATTTCAACAGTCCCCCTCGTTTGGTGTACTGACAACAACAACGCCAAGTGCACTCTGCTGTGCGGCAAAGGCGGTGCGTGGCAGAGACTTGGTGAGGCAGTCTGTGAGGATCAAGGCGGAGGGCAGGCGAACAAGGGAGACAAGACCACGTGCGACACATTCCCGAATGTGGTGATGCCGGAGTTCGATGTGCTTACTTCCTTTGCCGACGACGGGGTTGTTAGCGAGGTTGATGGATCCCTTGTTGTCTCCGAAGATGGTGAGCGGCAAGGGAAAAGGGATTCCCAGTTCAGAGGTGAGGTATTTGTACCACATGGCTTGCTCCGTGGCTTGTGAGAGGGTGATATATTCTGCAGCAGTGGAGGAGAGGGAAACGATGCATTGGTGGCAAGAGGACCACACAATGGCTCCCCCGGCGAGAAAGAAGATGTATGCTCTGGTGGACCGGCGATCAGAGGGTGATGAAGCCCAGTTGGAATCGGAGTGTGTGGAGATTGCAGGCCCCAGCGTGCCATCATACGATATCCCTAGGTGGGTTGTGCTGGCTAGATACCGCAGGACGCATTTTGCAGCGGACAGGTGTTCAGGTGCAGGGTTTGCTGTGTAGCGCACAAGGGAGTTGATGGCGAAGGCTATGTCAGGATGGGATACAACAGCGGCATACATGAGGCTTCCGACAATTTGCTGGTATACTGTATGTGTGGAGCCGGAGGCGATACCAGTAAACAGGACCAGCACAATTTGGGGAGGAAGTGGCATGGTGACTGAGTTGCAGCCTGTCATCCCGAAGCGGTGCACGACGCTGGTGACATATCGTGACTGGCTCATGGTGAGTAGGTGTTTTGAGTGGGTGCGTGCAATCTCGAGTCCAAGGTAAGACATTGTGACGCCAAGGTCCGTCATGTCAAATGATTCAGCAAGGGCACGCTTGAGTTCTAAGATGGCTGCAAGATCACTACCAAAGATCGTGATATCATTGACGTAGAGGACAAGGAAGAGAAAGTCAGAGGTGCCACGCCTGACATAGATGCCTCCATCGGACGCGATGCAATGGAGGTTGAGTGTTTTGAGCAATGCATCCATCTTCACGTTCCATTGTTGTGCAGCTTGTTTAAGGCCATAGATTGACTTGTGTAATCGACATACTTTGTCGGCGAGCTCCAGGATTTTGAAGCCATGTGGTTGGGTCATGTAAAGTTCTTCCTCTACATCTCCATTGAGGAAAGCACTTTTGACATCCATGGAGTGGATGTGCCAGTCATGTGTGGCAGTGAGCACAAAGAGGAACCAAAGGGATTCAAATTGCGCAACTGGAGAAAATACTTCATTGAAGTCTATCCCAGGGATTTGCTTGAAACCCTTTGCCACAAGTCGCACGTGGTACCTGCCATCGTTTTTATGCTTAAAAACCCACTTATTAGGAATAGCAGCGTGGCCCGGTGGTAAGTCAGTCAGCGTCCACATTCCCATGCTGTCCAGCATTGCTAATTCATAATGGCATGCTTCTTCCCAGTTGGCGGCGTTTGGTGATGCTAGTGCTTCCCTTAGTGTGGTGGGGTCTTCAGAGGTAGTGGCAGCAGTGAGTAAGGCGGATAGTGAAGGACCAGCGCCCGGGGTTGTGAACATGTCTTCTTCGTCGTCCAATGGGTCCTGCAAGATGTCTGCATGTGAACATGAACTGTACACGCTGTTGCCATAGCGCGCAGGTTGTCTGGTGATGCACGTGGATCGTCATGGTGGAGGTACTGGTGTTGTGAGTTCTGTCGCCATGGGCGTGCCTGTGGGAGATGAAGGCAGTGGAGCTGGTGTAGTGGGGCTTAGCATTTGGAACAGGGGTTCAACTTCACCAGATAGTGCAGTGTGGCGCACACGTCCACGACCCGTATCAGCGTCGTATCCTGCATGAGGGACAAGTATCATGGGTGCGTGATTTGAGAAACGTGTTGCACGCATTCGGGTCAGTACTGGAGGTGCAACTGATGGTGGTGTGACTGGCAGTGCCGGACCGAACATGCATGGAGGAGATGTAGGTGTTGTGGGAGTGGGCGCGGGCGGCAGTGGTAGTGGTGGCATTAGCACTTCCACAGTTGCAGTAGCAGTGGAGGTCACGGGAGGTGCGGAAGTCGTGGAATCTTGCATGTCATCGTCGCTGGAGATTGGGTCTGTATCAGAGCCCAAGTCCTGTTCGTTAGTGGCATTTGGATGAGTAGGTGTTAGCGATGCAGGAGGGGGTGGACCCGTTGGTATTAGTTGTGGACGAAAGGGAAAATTTGCTTCGTCGAAGACTGCGTTGCACGATACGATGATGCAATGTGTGTCACGGTCCCAAAACCTCGACACTTTTGTCCATGGTTCGCAGCCCATGTAGACCATGGGTTTCGCACGAGGGTCCAGTTTTGTTCATTGTTCAGATGGTGTTGCTACGTATGCTAGACACCCGAAAACTCGTAGATACCCAATGTCTGGGGGTTCACCACTGCTCCAGAGTTGTTGAGGGGTGTGCCAACCGTGTGCACATTGCGGTATTCTGTTGTAAATATGGATAGCGTACGTTAGCACGTATTCCCAGAATCCTCGTGAAATGGATGCTGTGTGTAGCATTGCTAGCATTGAATTAATGATGGTCCTGTTCCATCGTTCTGCGCAGCCGTTTTGAGCTGGGGGGATAGGAGGTGGTGGATCGACGATGACAGCATTTATAGTAGACTTAGCAGTAGTGTTACTCCTAACCTTCTTCTTTTCTGGGTGTAGTATCCAGCAGAAGTCGTCGCTGTGACCACCAGGACCACATTTTGTACATGTGTATCTGTTGAGCTTTGGTTTGCCACGCGAGGTGAATCCTGAGGGAACGGGGTTTGTGATGGTGTTTGCGGGTGCTGTGAAACCGTGTGGGCGTTGTGCAACTGATAGGATTGACTCCGAGGTGCCGGTGAGTCAGTCAGATTCGTCAATAATGCACGCGCGTACGTCTTCCGGTGTTATGTCGTCTAAGGAGTCGTTAGAGGCAATGTAAGCTGAGACGACATTGGACCAGGAAGGGGGAAGTGTGGTTAGCATAATGATTGCAAAATCATTGTCGGAGATGGTACAACCACTGTCTGAGAGTTGTATGCGTGCGAGTTTGAGAGCGTCGATTTGTGTGATGAATGATGCATGTTCGTTGAATTTGAATGTTTGAATCTCTCAGAGTTTGGTAAACATTGCAACTGCGCCTGGGGTGCCATATTCGGCTTTGAGAAGTTGCCAGTTGCGCAAAGCAGTATTCTGGTCAGAAATGAGGTGGAGGTATAGGGGACCGACGTAGAGACCTATAAAAGCTGTAGCTAGGTTATCATCATCGTCCCATTTTTCTCTTTCTTCTTCGTTGATGACGTCCTCTTTGTCTTCGTGCATTTGAGTGCGTATTTCTCCACTTGGGAGTGTTTCTGTTTCCGTCACCTTTTGATATTTGGGTGTTGGTTTGTCAGTGACAACTACTTTCCAGACTCCTGAGATGAGGAGGGTGTTTTTGACGAGTGTGGACCAAGTTTTGTAGTTGGTGGTGCCGTCTAGTGTTGGTATGTTGGTTTTTGGTAGGGATACGGCGTGAGCAGAGTGTATAAGAAGGAATATGGTGAGGACGAAGAGGTGGGTGGTTTTGATTGAGCCTGCCATGTGCTGGGCAGGGCCCATAACCTGTGAATGCAGGCTTGGGCAGGCTAAGAGAACCAGAACAAGAGAGATGATATTGAGCAATAACGAGGCGACATCTGCAGTGGTAAAGGTAGCATTGGACACAGCAGGTGCCAAGCGTAGTGAGAGAGCTGTGAGGAAAGTTGATGAGGAAGAGAATAAGATGTGAGTGAATAAGTACTCACTCAGACTCATGGTAAGACATCTGAGGAGATATACTGTGATATGTCCATCTTATATAGTGTAGTGAAGGTAGAGTTGAAGCGGAGTAGATAAGTATAGTACAACAGCTACCTAAGTGGGAGGGATGCGCATCGTCCCGGAAGTGTGAGTGGAGTGAGAGTTGCTCGGCTTTGTAAGAAGTCTGAGGAGTGTGGTGACTGGGGTGTGTGTGGTAATCGAGGAGTTGTAAAGCCAAAATGAAATATACATATGCGTGCGTTGATTTGTACTGTGTTGGGCTGAGAGGGGAAAACAACCACAACCACAGCAATTGCTGGAGGGT
>QLPN01001083.1:428-38661 GCA_003314395.1 Albatrellus ellisii
AAATGGGTTCTGTTGCAACAACCTATGTATACTTTCTCAGATGATGTCCTATTACTCCATGTTGCAATGCAATAGGTTTTGGTCTGTAAATTGGCCTTGGTCTGTAGATAGATAGTGTATTATTTCCTTATATTTTCTGTTGCAACAACATATGTATACTTTCACAGATGATGTCTTATGATTTGATGTTGCAATGCAACACATTTTTACACTATGGATGGGGATAGGGACAGGGCATGGACAGGGATCAGACAGGGATATTGGTGAGGAATGTTGCAATGCAATAGGATAGATCTCTACTGCATAACTGGAGAGGCAATTGGAATTAGCCTATTGGTCTGTACATTGGACTTGATCTGTAGATAGATAGAGTACTATTTTCTGTTGCAATGAGCTGTGTATACTTTCACAGATGATGTCTTATGATTTGATGTCACAATGCAACAGGTTTTTACACTAGGGATGGGGACAGGGATGGGCAGGGACAAGGATAGGATATGGACATTGGTGAGGAATATTGAACTATGTCTGCTTTAGTTAATGTTGCAATGCAATATGTCTTTACTTTATAGCTGGAGAGGCAATTGGAATTGGTCTGTAGATAGATTACTATTTCCTTTTATTTTATGTTGAAACAAGCTATGTATACTTTCACAGATGATGCTTTATAACTCAATGTTGCAATGCAACAGGTTTTTACACTAGTAGAGATGAAATAGGATGAGTCCTTGCTAATTGTATAATGATAGTCCTTAGCAAGTAGATATAAATAAATAAATAAAGATAAAAGGAAGAGGGAAAGCTTTATAGTACTTGGAGTGAGACTCACAATGCAGTATATAAATACTGTAGTACTATAAAGGAATAAGAGAGAGTGTGTCCTTACCAAGTAAAGTGGAGCTAAGCTCACACTTGTAGTAATAATACTACACTTTACTAGTAAGTAAGATAAGAAAAAGAAAAAGAAAAGAAAGTGTTACAAGGTGCCAAAGCAAGTGCCTCATAACAAAAGGAGAGAACAGGGTGGATACATTTCCAAGAGGGAGATGAATGTAGACAGAGGTGATAAGAAGAGTTACTAATGTTGAACCAGGAATGGGCAGGCATGGGTGATGAGGAAGGCAGCAGGAGTAGATTGGATAATTGGTAAGAGGAAGATGGGAAAGAGCACAGCCATAAGAGAAGAGGTGCCAGATATGAGGGCACAGAGTAGAGTTAATATGCTTTCCATAGAGCAGAAAAGACTTTAGGGGAAAACAGAGACAACAAGGGGAAAAGTAGATAAGGAGACGAAAGTATAGAGTTGTAGTGGAGCTACAAAGAGTATGACAAAGAGACTGCCTAAAGCAGTAGAGTAAGAGCATGACCAGATGTAGATGTAAGAGAAGAGCTGCAGATGGAGAAGATAGAGCAGAGCCAGATAGAGATAAGATGATATGGAGATGAGATGTAGATGGGATAGATAAGATGATAAAGGTGTAAATAGAGAGATATAGTAAAGGAACTGCTCAGTGGTATAAAAGCTAGACAAAATCCAACAACTAATAACTGAGATAACAGAAAAGGGGCCATAGCAGCAAGGGGCAAGTTTGTGAGATGGATGAGATGTGGATAAGTTAGTGGCATCCAACCAAACTTTATCACCAGATTGATATGGAGAAATGGGTGAGGTAAGAGGAGTACATGTAAGCACAGCATTGATATCTCACTGTAATGATAATTGGGCAGTGATGTGATCAGAAATGGAGGGGATAGAAACAGGAGAAGGGATAGAAGGTCCACTAGAGGGGTGGTATCCCATAAGAGAGAAGAACAGAGTTTGTAGCAGATGTTATGAGGCACTTGCTTAGGCACCTCATAATGGTTTCTTTTTCTTTCTCTTTTTTATTTTTATTTATCTCACTTACTATAAGTGTAGTATTAACTACAGCTGTGAGCTTAGCTCCTACTTATAGTAAGGACTCCTCTTTCTTTTCTCTCTATAGTACTTAAGTATTTACATTTACTTGCTAAGGACTATTACTATACAATTAGCAAGGACTCATCTTATTTTGTCATTATTTGTTCTTGTTTATCTCTCATTTTATTTGCACTTGTGGCTACATTTACTTAGTTCACTATGGATGCATCCTAGTCACATGATCTCATTGATTGCTGCACAATCATCATTGATCTGTGAGCTTTAACTACTTGTACTATCTTTAGGATTCTAGTTTTGTATAAGTAGTTGAAAGACTGGTGGTCTTAAACCCCAGTCTTGTCAACTTTGCAATCTAGGGATTCACCTATACTGTGCTTGACCTAAGCTCACTACAAACCTCACTTCTCTCTAAGAACTAAGTCAAAGATCTCTAAGTCACTAAGCATTGCTAAGATATCCTACACTCATCATCCTGGATCCCTGAATAGTTATTGGTGGTATCATCCTCATCACCATGTTGTTAATCCCACTCTTCATCATCATCAGGAATGGTTACTATGCTTATCAAGCACATATCAACTACCTTGTTACCAGGGGTATTGTTATAGCAGACCTTCCCTAAGACTGTCCAATAGGCTGCTCTTAGCACTTTGACAAGACTCCAAACTCCTCCTGACAACTAACTGTGCTTCTAGGAAGCACACACCTTCACCATGGCATCCAATCTCCAGGGAGATTACCATAAACAACTTCTCCCCACCAATGCTGTTGCATTAAATGTAGTCAATTGCCAGTGGCCTGATCACCTCCAATACAATGGCAACAACCAACTCTTTTACATCAACAACCAACTTGTCTACTTCACTTGCACAAACCCAGAACCCCAACTAGCCTACCTTAATGGGGAACCCATCACAAGTGAAGTACCACTCTTATCAGCAAATATCCATTGAGAAATCTCGCTTGATATCAAAGTCTGTCACCAACATAGACAACTCCTTGAAAACTGAATCCCCATTACTCTTGACAAATATCAAGGACAAGAAGAAGAATTTACCTACTATGACAAACACAACCAGTGGATCTATGAAAACCAAGTTAACCCCAATAACTCTGAGTTTAAAATTATTGTTTGCTGGGAAGACACCACCAAGTTGGACCCCTATTATGTCCAAGTACATCCCAAATGAGTATCTTCATTACCCACAATCCTGTTGAGTTTTATGTGCATACCTTACCTGTCATTGGCTTCTCCTTACACTACACTATACACATGCTATATACATACCCACCACTACCTCATCCTCTATCTCCTCAGACTGCTTATACCTCCAATTCCTCTCACTCCACACACATTCTGGGATGATGCACATCACTCCACTTTACAATCTCCGCATCAACTCTACCCACATGCACTATATATGATGGATGCACTACCTTACAAGCTCCTCAGACATCTTACCACAAGCCCGAATGAGTACTTCTCCACCCCACCTATACCTCTTCTTACACTTTCCCTGCAGCATACTTAAACCACATTGCATTGCCCTACTGCATTTGCAACCACTTACCACTTACTGCAGCTATGCAGTTACCTGCATCCCTAGTTATGCTAGGGGTCTCTTACTTGCTATCTCTTGTTTATATTATAGTTGCTGTTGCATCCCAAAGCCTGTGTGTACAGATCCCTGAATACAGACAGAGCCTTATACCTAGATCAAGATCAGAATCTTGCACAGGAACTAGTTCAGGGCCCCCAAGACCATGAACCCCATCAACATTTCAGAAAACCTTCCTCAAGTAGAAGTATTCTTTACTCCTCAAGGGACAAATTCAGGAGATGATACCATTACCTCATCCACCCCTTTCATTCAATCAAGAATCACCCCTGGAATTACAACTTCAGACCCAGTTGATCTGATGCCAACAACAAATCACCTGAACCCAACGAGAATTCAACAACCTATACCAAGAATGGCTAACACATCATCCACTTCCTCCAAGGAACCCCAACTTAATAAACCATCCAAGTTTTCTGGAACCAAAGCCATGGCCAAAGACTTTATCTGAAAAGTTAAACTTCATTTCTTTACCAAGAGTTTCAAAGATGATACAGATAAAATCACCTTTGCATTATCCTTTTGCAAAGAAGGAATGGTCACTGGAATGTGGGCTGGACAAATCATTGATCAGATCACTGCATCCTCTCCTACACTCACCTGGAAACAATTTGAGAAAAAATTTGCCAACAAATTCTACCCAAGCAACAAAGGGGAGTTATTGTTGAATGCTGTGTGCGTACTACTATACTACTTCATTCAGCCTGCTCTCCGTCCCTTGCACACATACCCCTTACCATACCATACATATACATGACACACCATGGTGTACTTCTTCTCCTCAGACTGCTTATACCTCTGAGCATACTCACACTCCACTCTCCACTCTGGGACAACGTGCATCCCTCCACTTATAGTAGTTGTTGTACTCCTTCACATATACTCCACATCAACTGTTACGAGGCACTTGCTTTGGCACCTCATAATGGTTTTCTTTTTCTTTTTCTTTTTTCTTTCTTATATTTTACTTACTATAAGCATAGTATTAACTACAGCAGTGAGCTTAGCTCCTACTTATAGTAAGGACTCATTTCCTTTTTTTTCTTTATAGTACTTAAGTATTTACATACTTAAGTGTGAGCATAGCTCCAAGTACTATAAAGACTTATCTTTTCTTCTATCTTCTTTATTTATTATAACATTTACTTGCTAAGGACTATTACTATACAATTAGCAAGGACTCTCTTTTCTTGCCTTTATTTACTTTTGTTTATCTCAAGTTCATTATGCGCTTGTGGCTGAGCCACTTATATCACATGGACGTGTACTTACTGCTTAGAGCGGCCTATTGGACGGTCTTAGGGAAGGTCTAAAATGTTACTCCTGGTAACCAAGGTTTGGATATTGGCTTGATGAACATAATAGAGGTTCCTGATGACGATGAAGAGTGGGATTAACGATATAGTTATGAGGATAATTCCACCAATAACGATATGAGGATCCAGAGTGATAAGTGTAAGATGTCCAAGCGACGTTTTATTGACTTAGAGTTCTTAGACTTAGTTCTGAGAGAGTGAAGCGAGATTGTAACGAGCTTAGGTCAAGTGCAGTATAAGGAGAATCCCTAGATTGTGAAGTTGACAAGACTGGGGTTTAAGACTGCCAGTTTGTCAACTATTTATACAGGACTAGCGATCTATCTATAGTAAAGTTACGCAGTAATGCGCAGTAAGTAAACGAAAGTGCACAGTAAAGCGCAGTAAGTATGCGTCTGTGTGATATAAGTGGCTCAGCCACAAGCGCGAAATGAACATGAGGTAAACAAAGGTAAATACGACTGAGAAACGATAGTCCTTGCTAATTGTATAGTAATAGTCCTTAGCAAGTAAAATGTTATAATAAATAAAGAAAGATAAAAGGAGAAAAGATAAATCTAATATAGTACTTGGAGCTATGCTCAAGTATTGTAAATACTTAAGTACTATAAGAGAGAAAAGAAAAGATAAGTCCTTACTAAGTAAAGTGGAGCTAAGCTCACACTTGTAGTAATAATACTACACTTTACTATAGTAAGTAAGAGAAAAATAAAAAATAAAAAAAAGGAAAACGCGTTATGAGGTGCCAAAGCAAGTGCCTCATAACACTTACTGCGCATTACTGTGCAATGTTCATTTACTTACTGTGCATTACTGTGCAACCTTACTATACTTAGATCTCCAGTTTTGTATAAATAGTTGACAGACTGGTGGTCTTAAACCCCAGTCTTGTCAACTTCACAATCTAGGGATTCTCCTTCACTGCACTTGATCTAAGCTCACTTCTCTCTCTAAGGAACTAAGTCTATCATCTCTAAGTCATCCTAAGTGTCGCTAAGACATTATAAACTCATCACTCTGGATCCTCATATAGTCATTGGTGGAATCATCCTCATCACTATCTCATTGATCCCACTCTTCATTGTCATTAGGAACATCTATTATGCCTATCAAGCACATATCCACTGCCTTGTTACCAGGGGTATCATTACAGACCTTCCCTAAGACTGTCCAATAGGCTGCTCTTAGCATCAGCTCTACTTACTATCACTATATAAGATGGACTACTATACCACAATCACTCAGATGTCTTACAACCTGTCTGAGTGAGTACTCTCTTACTCCCATCTTACTCTCCCTCTTATACAACCCTGCAGCTCTCTATCACACTGTGTTGCCATACTGTGCTGACATGTGCTGTGCCAGGCTGAAGGGGAATATCAACCACAACCACAACAATTGCTGGAGGGTGTGAGTCATAAGATTCTCTAGACACCAAGGTAGAGAAAGTTAGTAGTTAAGAGTGATATGTGCAATAGTGCAATGCAACAGGGGTGATAAAAGGGAATGCAACTTGGACAACAAATGTGCGGTATGATGTGATAAAGAGAACACAATGCGACACAAAGGAGAACACAATAGAGAATGTAACACAATGGAGACTAGATGCAATGCAGTATAGAATGCAGTGCAATGCAACACAATGGGGAACACAACACAATAATAGATGTGACCTACAAGGAATGTGCACTTTCTTGGTAGTGAGATACATGGAGGGAAGATCAGAACATGCTTTTTTGCAAACAGGCTCAGATGGGGAAAAGAAGTCAAATTATGGGCCAGGGAAATATATTCTTTTCTGGTGGACAATGTGCCATCTAAATACAAGTCTAGCTCCAAGGCTGGAGCACAACAAATCAAAACAGAAAATTTACAATGTAGGGTTGATCATAGGGATATTTGAAATGAGGTGGGGTCTGGACACAAACAAATGAAATATCATACTATAACAGATGGGTGAAATAGGAAAAGTGCCAATTGCACCAATTGCTGACTTCACAACTCATGACTCTATGGACCACATCTTGGCCTATGCAGCTTATCAATCCTGCTCCTCATTGGCTGAACCCAGTCCTATAGTCTGACACCTAAACAAATGCACAGCTGTGGATGATTGTCACATGCTGCATGTTAATGTCACTGTGTTTGCCTGATGTTGCTGATGGTCATTTTCTGGTGTTGTGTGTGTGTGGTGTTCATCAGTGCAATGCCATTTTTGATGAGCAAAACTTTCCTCTCCATCCACAATCTCTGCCCAATGGTCCAGCTCCACCTGCGACACTTCTCCCACCTCCAATACTGGACATGTCTGAGTCTGAGTCTGAGTCTCACTTGGATGGTACATTGCACAGCAGCACTTGCATTGAACTCTTGAGTGACAATGGTTGTGCAGAGCTTGTTGTGCCTGCCATTCCTTCCACCACTACTGCAGATGCTCCTATGGCAGACACCATTGTTACAAGGCACTTGCTTTGGCACCTCACAACAGTTTTCTTTTTCTCTTTTTCTTTTTTCTCTTACTTACTATAAGCATAGTATTAACTACAGCTGTGAGCTTAGCTCCTACTTATAGTAAGGACTCTATTTCTTTTCTCTTTATAGTACTTAAGTATTTACATACTTAAGTGTGAGCTTAGCTCCAAGTACTATAAAGACTTATCCTTTTTTCCTTTTATCCTTCTTTATTTATTTTACATTTAATTGCTAAGGACTATTATTATACAATTAGCAAGGACTCATCTCATCTCATCTTTGTTTACCTCTCATTCACTTTGCACTTGTGGCTGAGCCATTTACTATATTTCATGGACACATCTTAGGTCATGTGATCTCATTGATTGCTGCACAATCATTGTTGATCCATGAGCCTTATTTACTTGTACTATCTTTAGGACTCTGGTTTTGTATAAGTAGTTGAATGACTGGTGGTCTTAAACCCCAGTCTTGTCAACTTTGCAATCTAGGGATTCTCCTATACTGCACTTGACCTAAGCTCATTACAAACTCACTTCACTTCTCTAAGAACTAAGTCTAAGATCTCTAAGTCACATTAAGCATTGCTAAGACATCCTAAACTCATCACTCTGGATCCTCATTTAGTCATCATCCTCATCACTATCTTGTTGATCCCACTCTTCTTCTTCATCAGGAATGGTTATTATGCCTATTAAGTGCATATCAGTTACCTTGTTACCAGGGGTATTATTGTTTCAGACCTTCCCTAAGACCATCCAATAGGCCACTCTTAGCAACTGTCACACTGGTCATGCCTCTTGCACCTCCCACAACTCCTGCATCACCTCCTCACACACATGGCCCTCATTTGCCCATCACACCACCCTCTGTGGCACCTCCAGTTCTGACCTGTATGTGTGCAACATGCTTCTCAGACCATGCCCCTGGCATCACCATCCCACATGCTGGATATGACAGTGATGGTGGCTATGGATGTGCATGCCACACTGCCCTGTTGGGTGAACCAGAACCCACATTCACAATGCTGAGCCCTGTGATGCCAGCACCACCACCATCCTCTCCAACTGGCACCATGGCTCTCACAGATCCACCCACAATGCTGACTCCACCACCTTGACACTCTGGCCACACTATGCAGTGCCCCCATGCAATTTGGCAAAAGCACATATGGATCACACACCTATACCAACATGCTGCAAGACTCCTCAGACAAGGAAACCTTTGCAACCCCTGGTGCCAGGTCCTCATTGTCTGCCCTCCTTGCAGCTGCTGCCAATTCCAGTGAACCACTCATGCTGTGTGAGGCTCATGTGTCACCCAACACACTGGACTGGGCAGCAGCATGTCAGCATGAGCTTGAAATGCCCAACAGCATGGGTACATGGTCCCTAGTGGACCTTCCCCCCAGCTGCATGGCAATCCCCAACAAGTGGGTCTTCAAACTGAAGAACAACAGCAGGTATCATGTGTGGCTTGTAGCCAAGGGTTTTAAGCAGGTTCCTGGACTCAACTACAACAAAGTCTTCTCCCCCATTGCAAGGTTTGAATCCCTCTGCTTCCTCTTTGCCCTTGCTGCTGCACATGACTGGCACATCCACTCCATGGATGTCAAAAGTGCCTTCCTCAATGTCACCATTGAGGAAGAACTCTACATGAAGCAGCCAGATGGATTCAAAATCCCAGACCTTGCAGATAAAGTGTGCCATTTATACAAGTCAATATATGGCCTCAAGCAGGCTGCACACCAGTGGAACATCAAGATGGATGGGTTGCTTGGCACATTGGGTCTGACCTGCATTTCTTCCAATGGTGGCCTCTACATTAGGCATGGAGGGGGTTCCTTCCTATACCTGGTCCTGTACATCAACAATATCACAATTTTTGGTAGCAATCTTGTGGAAGTCTTGGAACTCAAACATGCCCTGGCTGCCACTTTCAAGATGACTGATCTCAGAGAAATGATGACCTACCTCAGACTTGAAGTCTTGTGTGACTATGCATGGCATGGGCTAACACTGTGGCTTGTTTCAGGATGGCCAACTGCAATTCAGTGTGCATGCCACTACCTCCTTCCATCACACTAGTGCCCTTCAATGGGGTCACAAGCACATCCACACAAACACTATATCAGCAGGTTATAGGAAGTCTGATGTACACTGCAGTGGTCTCACATGCTGATATTGCTTACACTGTCAACTCCCTGGCCCAATATACTGTGAATCCTGCACTGGACCACATGGCCACCACCAAACATATTTTGTGATACCTCACAGGCACCTTGACTCTCAGGCTCTCTTATGATGGCATGCATGGAACCTCCATTACAGCACACTCAGACTCCAACTGGGTGTCCTCCCTGGCTGATTGTTGGTCTACAGGTGTGTACATTTTCTTCCTGTGCAGTGGTGCCTGTTATGAGGCACTTGCTTAGGCACCTTGTAATGGTTTTCTGTTTTCTTTTTCTTTTATCTTACTTACTAGTAAAGTGTAGTGTTATTACTACAAGTGTGAGCTTAGCTCCACTTTACTTAGTAAGGACTCATTTCTCTCCTCCACTTTATAGTACTACAGTATTTACATACTGCACTGTGAGCTTAGCTCCAAGTACTATCAGGACTTATCTTTTCCTTTATCTCCCTTTATTTATTATAACATTTACTTGCTAAGGACTATTACTATACAATTAGCAAGGACTCATCTCATCTTGTCTTTGTTTATCTTTGTTTATGTTTTGTTCATTTTCATGCTTGTGGCTGAGCCACTTACTATATCCATGAACATGTCTTTACTGTGCATTCATCATTGATTGATGAACTTAGTTAGTTGTACTATCTTTAGATCTCCAGTTTTGTATAAGTAGTTGACAGACTGGTGGTCTTAAACCCCAGCCTTGTCAACTTCACAATCTAGGGATTCTCCTATACTGCACTTGATCTAAACTTGTTACCAACTCACTTCACTCTAAGAACTAAGTCTAAGATCTCTAAGTCACTTTAAGCATTGCTAAAGATATCCTAAACTCAACACTCTGGATCCTCATTTAGTCATCATCCTCATCACTATCTTGTTGATCCCTCTCTTCATCATCATCAGGAATGGGTTATTACACTTATCAAGTGCATACAAATTGTATGTGCAGGATATGGGAGACGGCAGCAACTATGATATAAGTGAGAGATAAGCAGTAGGAAAACCCTAGCATGACTAGGGATGCAGGCAGACACATGCTGCAGCAGGTGGTAAGTAGTTGCAGGTGCAGTAGGCAATGCAGCATGATTCAAGTACACTGCAGGGAAGATGTAAGAGGAGATATAGATGGGGTGAAGAGGTACTCACTCAGACTTGTGGTAAGACATCTGAGGAGCTGTAAGGTGATATGTCCATCATATATAGTGTGTGTGGATAGGGTTGATGCAGAGATTGTAAAGTAGAGTACAACAGCTACTTAAAGTGGAGGGATGTGTGTCATCCCAGAGTGTGTGTGGAGTGAGAGTGCTTGGAGGTGTATGCAGTCCAAGGAGATGATGAGGTACAGTATGTGTTTGTAGGTAATGTGTTCATGTAGAGAGTGTTACAAGGCACTTGCTTTGGCAGCTTGTAATGGTTTTCCTTTTCCTTTTTTCTTTTTTTTATCTTTCTTTTCTTTTATCTTACTTACTAGTAAAGTGTAGTATTATTACTACAAATGTGAGCTTAGCTCCACTTTACTTAGTAAGGACTCAATTATCCTTTCTCTTTTATAGTACTTAAGTATTTACATACTTAAGTGTGAGCTTAGCTCCAAGTACTATATTAGACTTATCCTTATCTTTTTCTCCTACATCTTTCTTTATTTATTATAACATTTACTTGCTAAGGACTATTACTATACAATTAGCAAGGACTCTCCCTTCCTGCCTCTTATTTATTTTTGTTTATCTCTTGTTCACTTCATGCCTGTGGCTAAGTCACATTACTTACACAACAGATGCATCTTGCTACACATTACTGCGCATTACCATGTATTGCTGCACAATACTGCGCCTTACTGTGTAACTTTACTATACTTAGGACTTTAGTTTTGTATAAGTAGTTGAAAGACTGGTGGTCTAAAACCCCAGTCTTGTCAACTTTGCAATCTAGGGATTCTCCCATACTGCACTTGACCTAAGCTCACTTCATTCTTCAAGAACTAAGTCTAATATCTCTAAATCACTCTAAGCATCACTAAAGACATCTTATACTCATCACTCTGGATCCTTGTATAGTCATTGATGGAATCATCCTCATCACTATCCTGTTGATCCCAATCTTCATTGTCATCAGGAACATCTATTATGCATTTCAAAGCACATACCCACTCTCTGGTTACCAGGAGTACCAATACAGATCTTCCCTAAGACCATCCAATAGGCCACTCTTAGCAGAGAGTGGGAGCCAAATGAATATGTAGTACACACAGAAAGTTTAACACCAATTACCTTGTTACCAGGGGTATTATTGTTTCAGACCTTCCCTAAGACCATCCAATAGGCCACTCTTAGCACTTTGACAAGACTCTGAACCCCTCCTAACAACTGAACTGTGCTTCTAGGAAGCATGCATCCCCACTATGGCTTCTACATCATCTAATCTCCCTGGAGATTACCACAACCAACTTCTTCCAGCCAACACTATCACATTAGATGTAACTGATTGCTTGTGGCCCAATCATCTCCAATACAACAGCAATAACAAACTCTTTTATGTCAATAACCAACTCATTTACTTTACCCACACCAATCAAGAGCCTCAACTCATATTCTCTAAGGGTTTACCAGTTACAGCTGAAATCCCTCTTCTCTTGGCAAATATCCACCATGAAATACTACTAGACACCAAAGTTTGTCAGCAACATAGACAACTCCTCAGAAATTACATCCCTGTTTCACTCAAAGAATATACCAACAAGGAAGACAACTTCACCTTCTACAATAAACACAACCAGTGGATCTATGAAGCATTTGACAACCCCAATGAAAACCAAGTTATCGTTTGCTGGGATTCCCCAAGCAAAAAGGACTATAATTACATTGAAGTATATCCCCAATGAGTATCTTCACTACCCACAATCCCCAACTACCAACAAAGTCTTATACCAGGATTGTGAACAGGATCTTGTGCAGGAACTCACCCAGAACCCACAAGACCACAAATGCCCATCAACATTTTGAAAGACCTTCCTCATGTGGAAACCTTCTTTACTCCTCAAGCAACAACTTCAGCAGATGAAACCATTACCTTGTTCACCCCTTTCATTCAATCAAGAATCACCCCCAGAATCACAAGTTCAAACCCAATTGATCCAACATCAACAACAAATCAACTGAACCTGAAAAGAACTCAATCAACTATACCAAGAATGGCAAACCTGTCATCTGCTTCCTCCAAGGAACCCCAATTCAATAAGCCATCTGAGTCTTCTGGAACCAAATCCACTGCCAAAGACTTAATCCAAAAAATTAAACTCCATTTCTTTACCAAGAATTTCAAAGATGATATGGACAAAATCGCCTTTGCACTATCCTTTTGCAAAGAAGGAATGGTTGCTGGAACATGGGCCAGACAAATCATTGATAAGCTCACCACCTCTGCTTCAACACTTACATGGAAACAATTCAAGGAACAATTTGGTGACAAGTTCTACCTAAGTAACAAAGGGGAACTATCACACAACAACCTGGATAGGTTAGTTCAAGGAAGGGGCACCACTTTGGAATATGTCACAGGATTCAATTCTATCACTGACACCACAGGTTATAACAACATAACCAACATTGAGAAATTTAAGAACAGTCTCAGGAAAGACATCAAGGATACCATTATGACAACCAGGGACAAATTACTGACAACCTTAAAAGAATGGCAAGATCTTGCCATAAGGTTGGACCAGAACTGATCAAGCAACAACTTCCAGAACAGCCTCAAATCTGGACAAGGCAGATGATTCCTTTACTCCAATGATTTACTCAAAGGGGATAATGAATCTTGCTCATGAAAATTAAATCCACACACTATACATGCAATTGAAGACCTCTCTTATGGAAACATTCCAATGGGAATTCTTCACATGTGCAGGGTTTACCAGAAATAGAAGGTTATCAGACAAAGAACGCAACAAGAGGAAATGAGAAGGAGCTTGTTTCAGATGTGGTATCAAAGGACATTTTGGCAGAGAATGCAAAGTCAAATGTGACCAGAACTATGGAACACTAAAGCCCACTTATGCCATAAGGGGAATTCAAGAATGTAATGAAGAAGACCCCATGATCACCATTTCCTGTGCACTTATGAAATTATCTGACAAAGACAAAGTGGAAATGCAAGATCTTTTTAAGATCACTCAGAATTTTTATGATCTCCTAAGTCAGCAATGGACAGAGGAGTAACTGATTCTAAATTGGACATTGCAAGCAGGAACTTGAATTTGGACAATGAACTGTATATATTGTTCTCAAAATACAATGGTTCTCCATCCATTCACATTCCTGTTGAAATCTCCATAAGAAATCAGAAAGTCACCACCAAAGCCCTCATCAATAGTGGAGCAACTGGAATCTTAATCCATCAAGATTTTGTACAACATCATCAACTACCAACCCAGAAACTCAAATGGCAAATACCAGTAAAAAACACCAATGGAACAAAAAATATCAGAGGTGATATCACACATACATGTCAAATCACCTTACAAATCAGAAAAACCTCCAAAACACCTCATATTGAAACCAATAAATTCTATATCACCAATTTAGGAAAAGAAGACATTATCTTAGGAACCAATTGGTTACAACAACATAACCCCGATATAGACTGGACCAAGGATGCAGTATCCTTCTCACACTGTCCATCAGAATGTCAACAAATAATGGCCAATTTCCTGTTCTCTGAAGAAGATGAAATATCTCTTCCAATAGAAGATCATTGGACAATTGATGGATTAGATCTCTTCCAAACTACCTTATCCACACAAATCACCATGAACTGTTGTTATATAAGGTTCTTCACCAACTCTCTCATCTTTTTCTTATCTCAAGATTTCCAGACTTTGTGTTACATTTGATCATATCTTTCTTTGTCCTGATGCATTTAGGTTCTAACTCTGCACATATATTGTACACATAGTTAACGTTCATACTCTGCATTTATGCGTACTATAAAAGAGTTCCCAGGTGGTGCAACTGCTTTCTTCAGTTGCTCATCTCAGACTCTAGGTACTGTACTCATTCTTTACTCATTTACTTAGTTGCTCATCTTGGACTCTAGTGCTCCTCTGTTCTAATCACAAGTCACCTTCTATCGAAGTTTAACATGAACATCCAACACAAAGGGAAGGGTATGGACCTAGTCCCACTCCATTACCACGACCTTGGAAAGGTCTTCAACAAAGAAGCTTCTACCAGATTACCTAAATGTCAATCTTGGGACCATGCCATTGATCTGAAACCAGGAATAGAACCCTATGCTGGAAAGGCTTATCCCATTGACAATAAACAATGTGAAGCACTCCACATGTTCATTTCTGAGAATAGCAAAAAGGGGTATGTTTGTCCATCAAACACTCCCTGGGCCGTGCCTTTTTTCTTTGTAGGAAAAAAGGATGGTGAATTACATCCCTGTCAAGATTATCAAAGATTAAATGAAAGAACTATTGCCAACAAATATCTGTTACCCCTCATTCCAGAATTAATTGATAAGCTAAAAGGAGCCACAATCTTCACCAAACTCAATCTCTGATGGGGGTATAATAACATATGAATCAAAGAAGGGGATGAACATAAGGCTGCTTTCATAGCTGACAGAAAACTATGGGAACCAACAGTAATGTTCTTCAGACTCCAAAACTCCCCTGCGATGTTCCAATCTATGATGAATGCCCTTTTTGACAACCTTATCACTGCAGGACATGTAGTCATCTACATGGATGACATCCTAATCTTCATGAACAATCTAGTGGATCATCGGAAATTAGTTTACCAAGTCCTCCAATGTCTTATCAATGAAGATCTATTTTTTAAACTGGAAAAATGCTTCTTCAAAAAGGAATCTATTGAATATCTTGGCATGATCATTTCCCATGATCAAGTTCACATGGATCTAGCTAAACTATCAGCAATTACCAAATGGCCTATCCCAAAAAAGGTTAAAGATGTACAATCATTTTTAGGGTTTGGAAACTTCTATCAATGCTTCATTGAAGATTTTGCCAAAATGACCAAACATCTCATGGAACTAACACATAAAGATCAACCTTGGGAATGGAATGACATTCAGCAATCAGCCTTTGAACAACTGAAACACATGTTTACCACAACCCTGATCCTTCTGATACCCAACTTCAATGCCCCTTTCAAACTTGAAACCAATGCCTCAGATTTTGACTATGGTGCAATATTGTCCCAACAAGGTTCAGATTCCCACTGGCACCCTGTTGCCTATCTATCAAAATGGATGACTCCACTGGAACATAATTATGTCATATACAACAAGGAACTACTTGCCATCATTCATGCCCTGGAAACCTGGCATCATTACCTTAAAGGAAGCCCTCATCCTGTGGACATATGGTTGGATCACAAGAATTTTGAATATTTCTCCACAGCCAAACAAGACAAGCCCAGTGGAGCCTATTTCTTTCCCACTTCAACTTTTCAATTTCTCACTGTCCTGGAACCCTCAATAAAGCTGATCATCTGACCATGAGGAGGGAGTAATTTCAGATAATTCTGACATTACAATATTAAATTCAAAAGTATTTCACATTAATGCCACAGGAAGACACTTGACACCTACCCAATCAAAGAATAACATACAACAGATTATTGAACAACTCAAATCTGACACAATTTCCCAAGAAACATTCCAGAAAGTCAAGAATCTTGGACCATGGAAATTAACCCAAGGTATTCAAGAATGGAATTAAAAAGATGAATTCCTTCTTTTCCAAGGAAAAATCTACATCCCAAACAATAAAGAACTCCAAAATGAAATTGTACATATCCATCACAACTTGGCACCAGCCAGACACCTAGGATGATGGAAAACCTACAAACTCATCCAATGAGACTATTGGTGGCCAGGAATGTCCTTATTCATCAAAGCATATGTAGAAGGATACACCACATGTCAATCAACCAAGAATAATACACATCCCATCAAAGCTTCACTCATTCCCACTGAAACACCAGAAGAACCATGGTGACACATCACCACCAACTTTGTAACAGACCTTCCAGAAGTTAATGGATATGACTCTATTAATGTTTTTGTTGATAAATTCTCAAAGGCCATTATCATCATGCCATGTAAAAAGACCATCACTGCATCAGAAACTGTGCAGTTATTCTTAGATCATGCATGGAAACACTTTGGCCTTCCAGACAAGATAATTTCTGACTGAGGACCCCAATTCATATCCAAAGTCACACAGGAAATATGGAAAGCACTAGGAATTACCTCAGCAATGTCAACTGCTTATCACCCACAATCAGATGGAGAAACAGAACATGTTAATCAAGAAATAGAACAATACCTCTGAGCTCTGGGAGATCAATCACTGACGAATTGGCTCAAATTACTCCCCTTTGCTGAGTTCTCCCATAACAACCACATTCACTCCACCATGTCCATTTGAGATCCTTATGGGATACAAACCATGATTCACTATCAAACCAATTACTACATCAGCACCAGAAGCAGCAACTTGACTCCAGCACATATCAAAAATATGAGATGAAGTCATTGCTAGCCAGAAGCTTACCAATCAAATAACCAAAGATTCACATGATAAACACAGAAATACCTTTATCACATACAAAAAAGGTGACCAAGTATGGCTAGATGGAAAAAATCTCAAACTCCAATACCTGAAGATGAAATTAGCCCCAAAATGATTTGGATCCTTCCATATCAAAGAAGTCCTCAGACCTGTTGCCTATCAGCTCAAATTACCACTGAAATGGAAGATTCATCCCATGTTTCATCTTTCACTTCTCACACCATTCAAGGAAACACCTGAACATGGTCCTAATTACCTGAAACCACCCCAGAGATAGTCAAAGGCAAAATGGAGTTTGAAATGGAAACAATCATCAGCTCTAGAGTACAGAACAATGGAAGACTCCAATATCATGTCAAATGGAAGGGATGCCCTGAATCAGACAATACATGGGAACCACAGGGACATCTGAGGAATGCACAACAGGAGATAGACAACTTCCACAAGCAAAGGCCAAGTGCACCTATACCATTGCACAGCTTGGGAATAGACTTATTCACATTCCAAAATCACCTGACCACCCCCCACACTCATACTTAAAGAAGTTGCTCTATGTCCAAACTATCCATCACCAACCATGTCTTCTCTCCCTGCCTCCTCAGTAGTCTTCTCCCCTCTCTCCTCCTTTTCCCTCCTTGCCTCCCCCTACCACTGTGCATCCCCCCTCCCCTTTACAGAGGAGGATGCCTCCACTGCCACCACACTTGTGGCCCTCCACCTCTCAGACACTGCCACCCCACCTCCACCCCCACCCAGCCCCCTCTCCCTGGCCATGGGACTCCTCACCCCTTGGCCCATCCCCTGGGGCCCTCCCCCTCACTGGCCCCCACCTCCCCAGCAGCCTCCTGGGTAAACCCCTCTGTGGGATGGTGGCCCACCTCCCACCACCACATGGAGGCCTGGTCCTCCCCTGCCTCCACCCCTGCCCTGGCCCCCCCAAGAGGGGCCTGCTTCAAGTGTGGCCAACATGGCCACCATTGGGCTCGCTGCTAAGAGCAGCCTATTGGATGGTCTTAGGGAAGGTCTGAAATAATAATACCCCTGGTAACAAGGTAATTGATACATGTTTGATAAGCATAGTAACCATTCCTGATGACAATGAAGAGAGGGATCAATGAGATAGTGATGAGGATGATGACTAAATGAGGATCCAGCATTTAGGATTTCTTAGTGACACTTAGAGTGACTTAGAGATCTTAGACTTTAGTTCTTTAGAGTGAAGTGAGCTGGTAACAAGTTAAGGTCAAGTGCAGTATAGGAGAATCCCTAGATTGCAAATTTGACAAGACTGGGGTATAAGACCACCAGTCTTTCAACTACCTATACAAAACTGGAGATCTAAACATAGTACAAAATAACTAAGTTCATTGATCAATGATGAATGTGCAGTAAAGTGCAGTAAAGTGCAGTGACAATGTGTCCATGGGTAAGTAAGTGGCTCAGCCACAAGTGCAAAGTGGACAAGACATAAACAGAGATAAACAAAGATGAGATAAGATGAGTCCTTGCTAATTGTATAGTAATAGTCCTTAGCAAGTAAATGTTATAATAAATAAAGGAAGATAAAGAAAAGGATAAGTCTTTATAGTACTTGGAGCTAAGCTCACAGTGCAGTATATAAATACTGTAGTACTATAAAGAGAAAGAGAGATAGGGTCCTTACTAAGTAAAGTGGAGCTAAGCTCACACTTGTAGTAATAATACTACACTTTACTAGTAAGTAAAATAATAAAAAGAAAGAAGAAAAAAGGAAAAGATAACTGTTATGAGGTGCCTAAGCAAGTGCCTCGTAACACTCACTGCCCCAACCCTTGCCACCACTGCCCCACCCCCTACACCTGCCCAGCCACTGCCTTCCCCCACATGGTTAACCCTGACCCCCACCACCACCACTCCCACCCCACCTTTGTCACCTGGTATGAAGACAGGAGGTTTGTGGAGGAGCACCACCTCCAGGCCCAGTATGCCCAAGCCTGAGCCCATGAAGAGGCTTACTATTGGGCCCAGAGGTCCACTGCCATCCCCACCCATGCCCCCAACTGCCCATGGTTCTTTGAGGGCAGGATGCCCAACAGCTTTGTCCCAGCCTGGGACACGCTCCCATACCTGGCCTACAACAAGTAAGCAGTGATGAGCATCACACACACATAACACCAGAAAATGACCATCAGCAACATCAGGTGAACACAGCAACATTAATGCACTGCACACAACAATCATCCACAGTTGCATCAATTGTGCATTTGATTAGGTGTTGGACTACAGGACTGGGTTTGGCCAACAAGGAGCAGGATTGATAGGATGAATAGGCCAAGATGCAGTCCATGGAGTCACAAATTGTGCAGTCAGCATTGATGCAATCAGTGCTTTTCCTTTTTCACTCATCCATAATAGTATGATCCTTTATTCATTCACATCCAGGCCCTACCACATTTCAAATATCCCTATGATTGACCCTACATTGTAAATTTTCTGTTTTGTTTTGTTGTGTCTCCCCTTCTCCCATCCAAGTCTTGAAGTGAAAGTGTGCACCCTGTAAGTCATGTTAACAATTTCACTGAGTATCTATCATGTTGCATTGCGTTCTCTATTGTGTCACATTGCATTACATGTCTCCATCATTGCCATTGTCATGTCATGCTTCTGTCATATCTCAGTATTGTCACCTGGTTGCATTGCATTGTTGCATCTCTCACACTAATCTACTAACTCTCTTTCTATTGGTGTCTAGGGGATTTTATGGCTTGCACCCTTCAGTATCTGCTGTGGTTGTGATTGTAGACTCCTCTCTTATATGCTCACAGTACACATCATATTGGAGCCCACCGTGAGGGGCTGCAAGTCAAGATTACATCTAGACACCACTACAACCTTCATTCGCAAAGACATACTAGCTCACTGATGATTGAAGTGCTCTGAGACAAACTAGAGCAACTCATTGGCCCATCGCACAATTCACCACCTTCCACACATTCACTATTCACAGAAGAAGAGCTAATTGTTACCCCACACACTTCATCTCCCATAGACTCAACATTCTTCTCAGTCTCCAGTGCTTTATCATCACCAACAATCTCGACTATCACCCTGACCCCACCACATATCACACCAATGACAACTCAGTATGCAATGCCTGTGCAAGATGACAGAACCACACCAAAATTTGATCTGAAGCACCCCTGTGACCTCTGACAATATTTTGAAGATCTCAAATTCCACTTCAACATCATGCAAATTCAAGACAACCAAATGTTACAAGGCACTTGCTTTGGCACCTCATAATGTTTTTCTTTTTTCTTTTTTCTTTTCTTTTCTTATATTTTACTTACTATAAGTGTAGTATTAACTACAGCAGTGAGCTTAGCTCATACTTATAGTAAGGACTCATTTTCCTTTTTCTCTTTATAGTACTTAAGTATTTACATACTTAAGTGTGAGCATAGCTCTAAGTACTATAAAGACTTATCTTTTCTTTATCTTTATTTATTTTATTATAACATTTACTTGCTAAGGACTATTACTATACAATTAGCAAGGACTCTCTTATCTCATTCCTATTTACCTTTGTTTACATCTTGTTCATTTTGTGCTTGTGGCTGAGCCACTTATATCACATGGACGCATACTTACTGCACATTACTGCACAATGTTCATTTACTTACTGTGCAGTACTGTGCAACTTTACTATAGTTAGATCTCCAGTTTTGTATAAATAGTTGATGAACTGGTGGTCTTAAAACCCCAGTCTTGTCAACTTCACAATCTAGGGATTCTCCTTTACTGCACTTGATCTAAGCTCACTTCTCTCTCTAAGGAACTAAGTCTATAATCTCTAAGTCATCCTAAGCATCGCTAAGACATTATAAACTTGTCACTCTGGATCCTCATATAGTCATTGGTGGAATCTGTTAACGTGTAGTGAGTACACACATATATTCCGTTTGCCTTTACCTACATCACTTGCACATACATTACCTACACCCTTCTACACCTCGGACTTCCTACAAACCCGAGGTTACTCACACTCCACCACTTACTCCGGGACGACGCGTGTTCCCCCACTTTAGGTAGCTGTTGTATTTCACTTATCTACTCCGCTCCAACTCTACCCATACCTCACTATATAAGATGGACAACTATATCACAATTACTCAGACATCTCTCTACAATGTCTGAGTAAGTACTTAACTTCTCCCATCTTTAACCACTCTCATACCTCATTCCTGCAGCTCTCTACTTACTGCGTATGGCACATGCTGTGCCCATACATACTCTATCACTGCAGGTCTGTTATTACTTTACTCAGACGTCTCTCTACAATGTCTGACTCTCTACTTACCATGTATGGCACATGCTGTGCCCATACATACTCTATCGCTGCAGTTCTCATTACCTGCCATAGCCTGTGCGCACAGGTTATGGGCCCTGCCCAGCACATGGCAGGTATCCACATCAAACTCTGCCACATCGCTTACATCATCATCTTCATCATGTTCATCAACAACATCCAGAACGCAGACGCAACACCACTACCAAAAGTCAACATACCTACCCTCGATGGATCATCAAACTACAAATAATGGTCGACCTTAGTCAAAAGCACACTTATCGTCCTCGAAATCTGGTACACCATAGAAGACAGAGCACCTACACCTAACTACAAAAAATTTATCAACAAACCAAAAACAGAGCACACCCCAGAAAAATACCACTATGGTACAACTCCCCTTAACCAAGCTGTGCTCAACAAGTTCAACGAAGATGATGCCTCCGCCAATGCATACCTAACCCTGTATGCAGGACCTACCACAGACCACCATATGGCTAACGACTTACCGGCATACACAAACTGGTGCACACTCAAATGTGAATACAGCATGAAAGGAGCAATGTCAACTTTCTACACACATCAACAATTTCAAGAATTCAAATTTGTTGAAACAGAAGCCTTCGCAAAACAAATCGAAGCACTGCAACTCGTGTGAATCGAATTAGCAGATAGCGGAAAGACTGTCACAGACAACAACATGGCCATAGTATTACTTATGGGACTTCCCCAATCATGGTCTAACGTGGTTGCAGCCTTCTTAGCTAACCAGCCAGACCTCTACAAGATCAAGAGTGACTCCATTCGCAAATGTATCAAAGAGGAAGCAGACCACATTGAAGGCAACGCTCACTCACTTCTATCGTCCACACAGTGCACGCGTGGCACAATGGCTTTGACCTTCTCAGCCTCATCCTCCGCATTTACTCCCTCGCCCACTGGCTTCACTTCACACGGAAAACCCAAACTCAACTGCTACACATGCACAAAATGTGGTCCTGGGGGCCACAGCGACGATTATTGTTGGATCCTACACCCTGAGAAGAAGAAGGAGAGGAGTACTACTGCTAAGTCTACTATTAATGCTGTTGTCATCGATCCACCGCCTCCCATACCTCCCAGTAGTACTACAACTCTTAACATGATGGGTGCCAATGATGCAAGTTTGTTCTACTTTGACGTGTGCAGTTCCTGGATGCTCGACAGTGGTGCCTCCGACCACATCAGTCCACACCCACAAGACTTTGTCCTGGGTTCCATTCAAAACCATCCTGGCACCATCCGACTCAGAAACAACGCCACCATCCCATACCTAGGCATAGGTATGGTTGAAGCCACTATGGAAGTGAAAAACACGACACAAAAAATCACCCTCCAACATGTACTCTACACACCACAAGCCAGAGCACACTTCATATCAATCGCACAACTCACCAATAAAAACTTCAGTGTCACATACAACAAAACGGAATGTCACATATCTGCACCAGACAACACAACACGCACGATTGGACAGAAAAACAACGGTACCTACTGGTTACCTCTAACAATCACATCCTCCTCTGCACTTGCATCTCTTTCTACAGTAAAACCATCATATGCAACATGGCATGCTCGCTTTGCGCACGTCAACTACCAAACATTGCTGAAACTGGGAACAAGTGTTAGTGGCTTTGAAGCCGCAGGAGAACCTGAAAGGACAAACCCATGCAAAGGATGTGCAGCGGGGAAACTAGCACGAAAACCATTTCACAGGTCCTCAAAACGCGCACTACAACCACTTGACCTGGTACATAGCGACCTCGTAGGACCAATGAACACGAAGTCCATACAAGGATCGCTATACTTCACATCCTTCATAGACGACTACTCTGGCCACGCCGTTGCCATTTCATTGTCACATAAGGACCAGTTCTCAACAGCCCTTACAAACTTCTTAGCATGGGCTGAAACACAAATGGAACAAAAGCTCAAGACACTACAAAGCGATCGAGGAGGCGAGTATGTTAACTCCACAGTACGCAATATCCTACTATGCAACAGAACAATGCACAACCTCACAGCGCCTTACTCCCCCACACAAAATGGTTGAGCCAAACAGTGGAACCGGACAATCATCAACTCCTTGCTCTCACTGCTGCACGGCACCTCCATATCCTGCAGCTTCTGGGAACACACCTTACAGGTCTCCATGCTGGTCTACAACTGCACACCCCAACGTGCACACGACTGGATGACACCTCATCAACTCTGGCACAAAGACCACATCCCCAATGTATCCTATTTGCACACGTTCGGATGTCTCATGTATGTTGCAACACCTGCAGAGCGATGGAGCAAACTCGACCCATGTGTGGTCCCTATGGTATTCATAGGATATGAGCCAGGCTCAAAAGCCTGGAAATTCTGGGATTGCACCACCCACTGCATCATCATATCTCGAGATGCAGTATTCGATGAGTCCATCTTTCCTTTTGCTCCTTCCATGCTACCAGTCAGACCAATCCCACCAGCCTCGCTCATACAACTCCCTCACAACACCAATGAACCATTGGACACTGACTCCAACTCTAGCGACAACTCAGACTACACCCCAGAACCACGATCACACATTCCCCATGCTACTCAACCTGCCACAGTAGCTGCTGAGGCTCCCACCACCACTGAACCACAGACACCTTTGATACTGCCTCTGCCAGCTCCCACTCCCGCAGTACATGAGTCACCACCACGCATATACAGACCAGCACTCCCAGTAACACCGCCTTCCGTCACACCACCTGTACCCACTCATATGTGTGCAACGCGGTTTTCCGACCATGCACCAGTGGTTGTTATCCCTCGTGCTGGATATGACGCTGAAACAGGCCATGGACGTGCATGCCATGCCGCACTATCTGGAGAAGCAGAGCCAACATACACGATGCTAAGTCCAGTCACGCCTGCACCGCCTCCATCCTCTCCAACAACTACACCCTATCCTGCAGAGCCCACAACTCCAACACCTCCACCATGTCGATCTGGCCATGTCACTCAATGACCTGCCCGATATGGTGAAAGCACATACGGAGCACGGTCTTATGCCAACATCCTGCTAGATGACTCCAGTGACAACAACAACAACACCACGCCGATCACGGGACCTTCCCTATCGGCCCTACTCACCACCACCACTACGACTGCAGATCCATGCACGCTGCAGGAGGCACATGCATCCCCCAATGCTGCGCAATGGGAAGCCATGTGCAAACATGAACTAGACATGTTACAGAAAATGGGAATGTGGACACTCATTGATCTGCCGCCCGGCCGCACCACCATACCCAATAAATGGGTCTTCAAACTCAAGAACGATGGCCACTACCACACGTGGCTCATAGCTAAGGGCTTCAAGCAGGTTCACGGTATTGACTACGAGGAAGTCTTCTCGCCAGTCACGTGATTCAAATTGCTACAACTCCTCTTCACCCACACCACCACACTTGACTGGCACATCCACTCGATGGACATCAAGAGTGCCTTCTTGAATGGGGACGTTGAAGAAGAACTGTACATGCAGCAACTGGACAGCTTCAACACTGTGGACCTGGCTGACAAAGTCTGTCACCTGCACAAATCAATATACAGACTTAAGCAGGCTGCCAGGCTGTGGAACGCCAAGATGGATGACTGTCTCAGCACTCTAGGTCTGACACGGATTCACACTGATGCCAGACTCTACATCACTCGGACCAGTGGGTCCTTCCTCTGCCTTGTCCTCTACGTTGATGACATCACCATCTTTGGCAGTGACCTCGCCGAAATTCTCCAACTCAAAGCTGCCCTCTCCACCCACTTCGACATGATGGACCTTGGGGAAACAACGTCATATCTCAGCCTCGAAGTGCATCGCAACAGGCCTCACGGCACCCTCACCCTTTGTCAGTTGTGCTATATCTCTGACATACTAACACAGTTCGGCCTCGCAGGATGCAACTCAGTCTCCACCCCACTACCTCCCGCACTGTGCCTCACTTCTTCCGATGGTATCACCAGCCCTGCCTCTCATTTGGTATATCAACAGATAGTGGGCAGCCTCATGTACGCGGCCATTGTCACACGGCCTGACATTGCATTTGCTGTCAACTCGCTCGCCTGCTACTCCGCCAACCCTGGTCCCAACCACCTCACTGCTGCAAAGCACGTGCTGCATTATCTCGCTGGCACTACTGCTCTCTCACTACAGTACGGCGGCTCCTGTCATGACATCTACACCTTCTCCGACTCCGACTGGGCATTGTCACTCAACGACTGCCATTCCACGAGTGCATTTGTGTTCCTGCTCCACAGCGGTGCAATTTCCTGGATGTTGCGGTGCCAGCGTGTCATTGCCTTGTCCTCCACACAGGCTGAGTATGTCGCCCTGTCGCAGGCATCGGTCCAAGCCAAGTGGTATCACCAGATTCTCACACAGCTGTGGCTTCCCCTCACCTCACCTCTCATTCTCTACGGTGACAATAAGGGGTCAGTCAATTTGGCTCACAACCCTATCATAGGGAAAGGGACCAAACACATCGACATCAAGCATCACCACGTCCATGAATGTGTCATGCGGCATCTCGTCTCACTCCAGTGGCTGCCTTCCGTGGTGATCATCGCCAACGCTCTCACCAAGTCACTACTGCACACTGCCTTTGTCGCGCAGTGTGCCGCTCTTGGTCTCATTGACATTGGTATGCCAAACATGGGGGGCTGTTAATGTGTAGTGAGTACACACGTATATTCCATTTGCCTTTACCTACATCACTCACACATACATTACCTACACCCTTCTACACCTTGGACTTCCTACAAACCTGAGGTTACTCACACTCCACCACTTACTCTGGGACGACGTGCGTTCCCCCACTTTAGGTAGCTGTTGTATTTCACTTATCTACTCCACTCCAACTCTACCCATACCTCACTATATAAGATGGACAACTATATCACAATTACTCAGATGTCTCTCTACAATGTCTGAGTAAGTACTTAACTTCTCCCATCTTTAACCACTCTCATACCTCATTCCTGCAGCTCTCTACTTACCGTGTATGGCACATGCTGTGCCCATACATACTCTATCGCTGCAGTTCTCATTACCTGCCATAGCCTGCATGCACAGAATCATCCTCATCACTATCTTGTTGATCCCACTCTTCATCATCATTAGGAACATCTATTATGCCTATCAAGTGCATATCCACTGCCTTGTTACCAGGGGTATCATTACAGACCTTCCCTAAGACCGTCCAATAGGCCGCTCTTAGCACCAAACATGTAAAATTCACATGTGATGATATGTCAACATAGACATCCAGGACCTCTGGGCAACACTGCTGATGTACAAAGATACCACTAAAACATATACAAACAATACCCTGGGTCCAAGGTCACTCAGAAGTGGACCCATGTGGACCTATCCTTCCTCATACAAGAACATAGACTCTTGGGAATGCAGTCACTAGGCAACTTTGCTGACTACCACCACCAATTCATAGTCATTGCAGATTTCCTGTGGAGTGCCCAGCAACTCTCAGAATACGAGCAGGGTAACTGCTATGCTGAAGGCTTCCCACCTAGTCTGTGGGAACACATTGCTCTGTGTTTACAGATTATTCTTCTGCAGCATGATTGTGAGAATTTGTACCCACTCAAGGATATAGAGGCAGCAGCACACTATGTTCTTCATGACACAATGTCAGCAATTCGTGCAACAGGCCTGACACCATCCACAACTACATTGCACAGGGTAAAATTAGTCAGAACACTGACAGAAAAGTCATGCTACCTACAGGGATCTTTGTGCCTAGAGGCATCACAGGACAATGGTTGTGCAACTGTATCAATGAGTGGCATTGCCAAAACCCAGGAAATGTCAGCACCAGGCAGATGATGCTCAATGTGCAGGTGACAAACAACCACATCCCTGGCAGCAGTGGCACCAGCTCATATCAGCTGCTGAAGGACAAGTGTATTGTGAATCTAGAGCATGAGTTGTATAATTTGCATCACACACAGGTACCATTCCAGCCTACCATCAGGATGTGACAGCAGCATGTGGAAGAGACTTCAGCACTAGGTGACAATTCACATGATGTGCCAGAAGTACCTCTGCCTTGACAGTCTAATTCATGTGCACTTGAGAGTCGACACCTCCTCAGGCTGAGACTACTCAGTTGGCAGCCCATAACAATAATGGTCCACCTATTCACCCTTTTTCCCAGGCTCAAGATGCAACCATTCCCATGCCTGTGCCTGCAAATCCCATGCCATCACATGTTGTGTCTGCACAGAGAAAACCCAACAATGCATACCATGTGGATCTGCCAATTCATGACAGAGCTCATGCAGCAGAAGTATTCCAATGTGCCATGGAAACACTGATAACTATCACCCATTGTCAGCTTTACTCCATCACCCCAGAAGTCCACTACCAAGCTCAGGAAGTGATGATGGCAAAGAAAGTTCCTGTCAACCCTGTCCCCACAGCAGCTGCCAACTACATGGGGGAGGACAACAACAATGAAAATGACATCATCAATAGCTATGCTCAGACCATCTCCAACAAGAAGGTGTGTTGCCTAGTGCATGATATGCCATGTGAATTCAAAGAAGCAGTTGCATCCAGTTGGCATGGCAAGCCAATTGTCATCCCTGACCCATATGAAGCATACCTTCATGAGTTTCCACCTGGCCAGCCACCAGACTTGCTCATAATTGCAAAAGAGTTGGTGTCACTACATTCCATATTGCCACTGGTTGACAACAATCAACAAATCAAAAGCATAATTGATCCAGGATGCCAAGTAATTGTGATGTCAGAAGAGGTCTGCCATTCACTTGGACTAATTTATGACCTGAGTGTGGTCCTAAATATGCAGTTGGTGAACAGTGAAGTTGACAGGTCACTTGGCCTTGCCTGTAATGTTCCATTTTTATTCAAAGATATCACACTATATTTGCAGGTTCACATCATCTGCAGTCCCACCTATGACATCCTACTCAGGTGACCATTCAATGTATTAACACAAAGTGTTGTGTGCAACTTTGGTAATGAGGATCAGACGATCACAATCCATGATCCTAACACAGGGTCATCAGTGACTGTGCCTACACTACTGCATGGGTCCCATTGATTCCAGTTTTACCAAAAAGAAGTATTGGGTTTTTGCAATTCAAGGATCTGACCAAGTGTCAAGGAGATTGCAAAAATGACAATGCATGAAGTTGTGAGAGTGCAGACTCACTTATTTGCAACAATCCCATTCCAATTTTTTATCTTTACACCACAAATCCCACTCTGTCTATGTTTCCAGTTTCCATTTTTCTTGATTCTTTGGACTCCACTGTTGCTGTGTACAGGAAGAGAAAGTACAAGCCAGTAGTGAAGAAAGTGCACCTGGTTATGGCTGATCTCCCATTGTGCTTTCGCATCATCTGCAATATACACAGTGACCTGCTTGCATCTATTCCTATACTTTTACACAATCCTCCACCATTTATTCCAGTTGGACACTATACTAATGAATGAAAAGACATCATAGACAGAGCACTCAAAGGTGACTTCCTTTGGCCTGCCAAGTGCGAGCTCATGCATCACTTTATGTGCCTACAGCACTTGGGTTTTGCCTGGGACAACTCTGAGTGAGGATGTTTCTGGGAAGACTTCTTCCCACCTGTCAGAATCCCCATCATAGAACACAAGCCTTGGGTACAGTGCAACATTCCCATTCTGCCAGGTATCTATGACAAAGTATGTCACCTTATTACCAAAAAGATTGTGGCTGGTGTCTATGAGCTGTCCAACTCATTGTACTGATCTCACTGGTTTTGTGTTGTCAAAAAGGATGGTACCAGTCTTTGGATTGTGCACAGTCTTAAGCCACTCAACACAGTGACAATCCAACACTCTGGCATACCCCCATTTACAGACCTCCTCACCAAACAATTCACAGGTCATGTTTGTGGTGTGATGTTGGACCTATATGTCAGCTATGACAAGTGATTGCTCATGGAATTGTTGCAAGATCTAACTACATTCCAGTCACCATTTGGCACATTGCATCTCATCACCCTTCTGATGGGATGGATGAATTCTGTTCCTATTTTTCATGAAGACATTACTCATATTTTACAGTCCAAAATCCTGTGCGTCACAGTACCATTTATTGATGATGTGCCAGTAAAAGGTCCCAACACTGATTACCATGACACCGATGGTAAATATGAAACAATTCCTCAGAACCCCAGCATCAGATGCTTCATTTGGGAACATTTCCAGAATCTTAACCATGTAGTCCAGCAAATGAAGTACACTGGAGGCACATTCTCAGGACACAAGATGGTGCTCTGCACACTGGACTTCAACATCATGGGACACCACTGTACTCCAGAAGGTCATATCCCTGAGGAATCACACATTGCAAAAATATCCAATTGGGGTCCTTGTCATGACCTCTCTGACATTCGTGCATTCCTTGGCACTGTCAGCATGCTTTGCATCTATATTTGCAATTTTGCACATCATGCTCACACTCTCACCATGCTCACTCATAAACCCCAACCCTTCATCTTTGGTCCAGAGCAGTTAGCAGCGCAAGAAGATCTCAAACAAGCTGTTCTCTCATCTCCCATGCTGAAACCCATTGATTATCATTTGCCCGTGCCAGTTATCCTTTCAGTTGATACTTCATATATCATGGTCAGCTTCATCCTCAGTCAAGAAGATTCAGAAAACAATGGGTGACACTATTTCACATGTTTCAGCTCAATAATGCTTAACAATCAAGAGTTGTGCTCTTCACAAGCAAAACTCAAGATCTATGGCTTATTCTGCACCCTGTGCACATTAAAGCTCTACCTCATAGGTGTTCGAAACCTCTTTGTTGAAGTTGATGCCCAGTACATAAAAGGCATGCTAACCAACCCAGATCTTGTGCCTTCTGCAAGTATCAATAGGTGGATTATCAGTATACTTGCATCTCACTTCACGCTTGTGCATGTACCTGGTGCAGTTCATGGTCCAGATGGACTGTCACAACAACCCTCACAGCCCAGTGACCAGCCAGCAGACAATGATGAGGAAGAATTTGATGATTGGATTGATCACTTTTATGGTTTCATGCATATTATTAACCCACCATTCCTGTGTCTCCACACTACCCCTCAATTCCTCACCATGTTAGCTAACAGTATACCAGAGCCCCTACCAGAGGGCGAGACAGTATCACAACCAGATGGCAAAGATGCACCTGTGGAACTGATTCTGTGAAACACTGCAGCACTATGACAGGACAAGTGGCTTCTCACCATTTGTGCATGGCTGGACAACTTACAGCACCCAGCTGATGTCGATGATGCACAGTATGCAAGATTCATGTGCTATTGTACTGAATTTTTTGTGGATACAGGATGGCTCTGGTGAAAAGACCCACATGATCAGCACAAAGCAGTTCTCTTCTATGAGGAGCAATTACCCATTCTGTGATCTGTGCACAATGATATTGGTCATTGGCATATTTATGTGATGTGCACATTAATTCATGAATGCTTCTGGTGGCCTCAATTGCTGTGAGATGTCACCTGGTTTGTGTGGACATGTCATATATGTCAACTGCAGCAGATCAGGAACATCTTGCTGCCTCTGACAGTTGCAACACTGGTGCCCTTATTCACCAAAATGTACATGGATTCCATGCACATGCCTCCATCTGGTGGATATAAGTATATTACACAAGGTCATTGTTCACTCATGCATTATCCCAAGTTTTGCATGCTGCATTCCAAGATGGTGAAGTCCCTTGGTGACTGGATATTTGAAGATATTCTTTGTCACTGGGGAGTGCTTATGGACATTGTGTCAGACAATGGCATGCCATATGTCAAAGTGCTCGACTATATGGTGCAGCAGTATCACATCTGACATATTCACATTTCTGGTTACAATTCATGTGCCAATGGCATTGTTGAGTGTCCACACTTTGATGTACACCAGGCTTTGTTCAAAGCTGCAGATAGAGACCAGTTGAAATGGTCCCAGGTTGCATACTCCATGTTTTGGGCTGACTGCATTACAATTTGTAGGTGCATGGGGTGTTCCCCTTATTTTGCAGTTACTGGCACACACCCTATCCTACCCCTCAACATTGCAGAAGCTACATACCTCATTCCACCACCAGATTCTGTTCTATCCACCACTGATCTCATTTCTCACAGGGTGATCATGCTCCAGAAGTGCCAAGAGCATCTCACAGAGCTACACTCCACAGTATTTGACATGTGATGCACTGCTGCAGCTAGATTTGAATGCAAGTATGATGTGACTATCTGTGACTTTGACTTCCAGCAGGGTGATCTTGTCCTCATCTGACATACTGCTATAGAAAAAGCATTAAACTGCAAAATGCACCCCTGCTACCTTGGAGCCCTTATCATGCTCTTGTGCAACAGAGGAGGTGCATATATACTCTGTGAACTCAATGGTGCAGTTCTTGACAGGCCTATTGTGGCATTTCACATCATCCCCTATTTTGCATGACATGCAATTCCCTTGCCTCCTCTTGATGACCTTATAGACATCACAACAGATCATCTCTGTCAACTAGAGTCTACTATGCTAGACAATATTGAGGAGCAAGGCATTGAATATAACTAAAAATGTGTCTCTTTTAATTTTTCTTTCTCTTTTACTTATTTCCTTATACAGTTTTTTTTTTAATCAGCTCATAAGTCTCTCACTTGTTCCTTTGCTTTCACCCTTTTTCCTTTTATTTTGCAGTTTCCTCAATATACAAGAAATGATGAAAATATGTGTGTGGTGACCTTTACTCCCTTTCCTTCCCCTTGCCCTTTGCACTCCTCGCTTTCCACAGTGACGTGCTGTGCTCTGGACTCTGTCACTCTACTGCCTCAAGCCATGTATGGACCTCCTCAATTTTGGCCTTGACCACAAGGAGTGATTGGTTGATCATGAGCTGCTGTCTTCACAAGGACATGTGGTGTGCTTGGTGCCACTGGAGCATTTCCCAGTCCAAGACCATTGTGACATCACCACTGCCATCATAACAGATACACCCCAGGGATAGGCCTGGGAGAGTGATGGTCAGGGGTGTGCACACCCCTGGTGATGCATCCATAGTGACTGCACAACTGGGTCCCACCACATCACTGCTGTCCAGGACAAAGAGGGGTGTAATGCCCTGTGGGTCTGTTCCAAGCAACTCTGTGTTAGCTCTACATCATGACACTCCAAGAGTACTCACTGGTTCCTGCTGCCCACTGTGGTTGTATTGCACCTTTGCAGCATTTGCACTGATGCATGCATTTCATGCAGTGCCCCACCCACTTGTGCCAAAAGCAGGCACTTTTCATGCACCGGCACAGTCCACATGACCTCACCACCTGCATTGCATCAGTCTCTGGAGCAAGACTGAGAAGTCTGTACTTACCCACTGAGTTGGCCCCATGTCCATCTGCTTGCACCCCCATCACTGTGTCATGACTGCGCCCATCATCACTGTCTCTGTCTGCATGCATTTTGCTGGATGGGGTGTCATGTCATCTGTCACATCTTCCAACCCACACTTTTCCAATGCTGTCCCTGCTGTCCTTGTAGAGGCTGCCATTTCATCCACATCATTGTCATTGTCATTGTCATTGTCATCACTGCTGGATGCATTCTTGCTGTCACCACAGGCTTCTTGGCTGTCCTTGCTGGCCATGGGCAAGCTTCATGGCAGTTGCATGGCTGCCCCCTTCTGTGTGTGCACCAGAATGCTCTGGGGCACCTGCCATTCACCCAATGCCTGCATCCAGAGGGGCTTCTGTGGCTGTTTGGGCAGGATGACCTCAGGCTTCTGCCAGTGTGTGCTGCTGCCTGCTGGTGGTGCCTGCGGTTTGGCTTCTGCTATGGCCTGCATTGCCCACTCAGCCTGTGCATGCTCTTTGGTAGCAAGTCACTCAGCCTCATCATGCCCCACCATCTCTCATGCCAGGGTCACCAGTCAGTTGGCCTCATCATGTGCTGCCTCCTCCTGCACCTTGCATTCCACCTGCTTGCATGCCTTGTGCTCCACTAACTCTCATGCCTCCTGCTCCATGTGTTCCTGTACCTCACACTCCTTGCATTCTCACTCTGCAGCCTCCTTGAGCTCCAGCTCACATTCAACTGCATCCTTGGCCACACATGTGTACTCCTCAACCTGCACTGGTGGGAGGAACTTGCACACCCACCTCACCCAGCTTGGTTGTGCCATGGCTGCCACAATGTTGCAGACACCTTCAAGGAAGAATGCTGCATCGGCCACAGTGCCATTGCACTGCTGGTGCATGTCCTGTGCACTCAAGGTTAGTGGGGATGGTTGGTCAATGACCTGAGTTGCATACCAGGAGTGTTGCAGCACCCACTGTCCAAGTGCAGTATGCCTCCTCATTGAGTCCTTTGCCTTGCAGCTGTGCATTGAGGGCTGTGTGCATGCATGCATGAATGTGCATGAGCACACAGTCAGAAGTAGTAGTGGTGAGGGATGAGGTGCACAACATGCTGATGGTTGATGAAGATGGTATTGATGAAGTTTAGTGGTGGTGGTCAATTTATTGTGCTCCCCAGTTTGGGGCAGGAGTGCCCATGCCTTCACATTTGCTGTGTCTCTTTTCACCCTCCCTACACATTCCTCACTTCCTTTCACATCTCCATTTTTCTCCTTTTCTTTCACATCTCAAAAAAAAAAAAAAGAAAAAAAAGAAGAAAAAAAAGAAAAAAACCAGACTCCATTCTCTGCTTCCTTCACACCCTTTTGCTGTCATTTGCCATATTATTGCTCTATTTCATCTTTCCATGTTCCCACTCTGCTCTGCACCACCTTTTTCATTTTCTTTCATCTGTCTCTCTCCTCCTCTTCCCTCCACTCTCAAAAATAAAAAATTTCTCTCATCTCTCTTCTTTTCCATCTCTGTCCTTCCCCTCATGCTCTGATTCTCCCACCTGTTCCTTCTCCTGCACTCTGGTTTTCCCTCCAGTTTACCCATTCCCATTCCCACCTCACATCTATGCTTGCCATCCATTGTGTCCCATTGTGCCCCACTGTCCCTCATCCTCATCCAGTCACATTCTGCCCCTACTCCTGTGTTGACTCCCCTGCATTCCATGATGATTATCCTGTACCCCCCTCATCTGTGTCATGCCTCACTGCACCTTGGGGAGTGTCTCTATACCCACCCAACCACCCACTGATGCTCTGCCTCATCCACTCATTTGTTTGCTCTGCCTGTGCCATCACCCCACAAGTCATCCCTTCTGGCTGTATCTTGTGTCCAACTGCATTGACTGCAGACAGTCAAGATTTCAGTTGGGAGGAGATGATGAGCATCACATACATGTAACACTGGAAAACAACCATCAGCGACATCAGGCAAACACAGTGACATTAATGTGCCACATGCAACAATCATCCACAGCTGCATCAATTGCACATTTGATTAGGCATCAGACTACAGGACTGGGTTTGGCCGATGAGGAGCAGGATTGGTGGGACAAATAGGCTGAGATGCAGTCCATGGAGTCACAAGTCATGCAGTCAGCATTGATGCAATTGGTGCTTTTCCTTTTTCACTCATCCATAATAGTATGATCCTTTATTTGTTCACATCCAGGCCCTACCACATTTCAAATATCCCTATGATTGACCCTATGTTGTAAATTTTCTGTTTTGTTTTGTTGTGCTCCAGTCTTGGAGCTAGACTTGTATTTAGATGGCACATAGTCAGCCAGAAACAAATAGATTTCCCCTGCCCACAATTTGTCTTCCCTTCTCCCATCCGAGTCTCAAAGTGAAAACGCACACCCCATAAGTTGTGTTAACAATTTCACTGAGTATCTATCATGTTGTGTTGCATTCTATATTGTGTCATGTTGCATTATGTGTCTCCATCATTGCCATTGTCACATCATGCTTCCATCTGTGTGTGCAGGGCATGGGAGACAGCTGCTATAATGATAAATGTCATTCCAAAGATATACGAGATGGTCAGTAGCCAAAGAGTAAGGGGCAGGCACATCCTGCAGCAGAGTGTAAAGAGTTGCAAGCACAGTAGGGTGATGTGACATGGTTCAAGTACGCTGCAGGGAAGTTGTGAGAGAGTATAAGAATGGGGTGAGGAAATACTCACTCAGACTCAGGAGTAAGACATCTGAGGAGCTAGTAGCATAGAGTGTCCATCTTATATAGTAGGGTGAAGGTTGAGTTGTAGTGGAGACTGTAAGTAGAGTACAATGACTGCCATAGTGAGGGGACGTGCGTCATCCTGGAATGTGTGTGGAGTGAGAGTCCTCGGAAGTGTGGTATGTGGTCCAAGGGGAAAATGAGGAGATATTGTACATTTTGTGATTGTAGGTAATATATGTAGTAAAGGAGATAGAAGCCAAATGAAGTGTGTTGTAATATGCACAATTATTCAACACCATCATATCTCAGTATTGTTGCCCAGTCATGTCACATTGTCACATCTCTTGCACTAATCTACTAACTCTATTTCTATTGGTGTCTAGGGGATCTTATGGCTCACACCCTTCAGCATCTGCTGTGGTTGTGATTGTAGACTCCTCTCTCATATGCTCACAGTACACATCAGTGGAAGGTGGGGGGCAATGGGTCAGGGGACCCCACCAAGCATTGCAGGTGACACATCACATGAAGAGGGGGTGATATTATGAGGCACTTGCTTAGGCACCTCATAACAGTTTTCTTTTCCTTTTTTCTTCTTTCTTTTTCTTTTATCTTACTTACTAGTAAAGTGTAGTATTATTACTACAAGTGTGAGCTTAGCTCCACTTTACTTAGTAAGGACTCTATCTCTCTTTCTCTTTATGGTATTACAGTATTTACATACTGCACTGTGAGCTTAGCTCCAAGTACTATAAAGACTTATCTTTTCTTTTAACTTCCTTTATTTATTATAACATTTACTTGCTAAGGACTATTACTATACAATTAGCAAGGACTCATCTCATCTCATCTTTGTTTATCTTTGTTTATGTCTTGTTCATTTTCACACTTGTGGCTGAGCCACTTACTATATCTGTGAACATGTCTTTACTGCACATTACTGCACATTCATCATTGATTGATGAACTTAGTTAGTTGCATTATGTTTAGATCTCCAGTTTTGTATAAGTAGTTGACAGACCAGTGGTCTTAAACACCAGTCTTGTCAACTTTGCAATCTAGGGATTCTCCTATACCACACTTGATCTAAACTTGTTACCAACTCACTTCACTCTAAGAACTAAGTCTAAGATCTCTAAGTCACTTTAAGCATCACTAAAGATATCCTAAACTCGACACTCTGGATCCTCATTTAGTCATCATCCTCATCACTATCTTGTTGATCCCTCTCTTCATCATCATCAGGAATGGTTATTACACTTATCAAGTGCATACCAATTACCTTGTTACCAGGGGCATTATTGTTTCAGACCTTCCCTAAGACCATCCAATAGGCCACTCTTAGCAGGATGACTCTAATATCATGTCAAATGGAAGGGATATCCTGAATCAGACAACATGTGGGAACCACAGGGAAATCTAAGGAATGCACAACAGGAAATAGACAACTTCCACAAACAAAGGCCAAGCACACCTAGACCATTGTGTAGCCTGGGAATAGACCTATTCACATTTTGAGATCACCTGACCACCCCTCTCACCCATACTTAAGGAAGTCACTCTACATCCAAAATACTCATCACCTGACATGTCCTCTGCTTTCTCCTCCCCCCTCTCCTCCTCCACTCCCCCTGACTCTGCACATCCTGTTGGAATATCTGTGATTTTCATTCACCTCCACTGTGATGAAACTGGGCAGCACAACAAGGGAAGCAAACATGATGCCATAGAATTGATAAGCTTAGAGCCCAAGGGCCATTATAGCAGGAGACAAAGCTGTAAGATAGAGAAGATGTGTACCAGAGGGAAGAGGGTACACAGAAGACAGAAAGAGCTGCATAGAGCAGGTATGTCAGAAGAGAACTCAGGGAGTAGAAGAGATACTCACCTCAGCACAAGCAGAAGTGCTGAGGTGAGAAGATGATGAGATAAAGAAAATATAGTAAGAGCAAAATAGAGTTGAAGAGGAGTTCAAACCATAAAGAGAAAAGAAATACCAATAAGATGAGATGGAGATAAGTATACTTAATAGGTAAACAGTGTAATCAGCATCATAAGGTAGTGAAAAACCAACACACTGTACACAAACTAACACACATATCTATGACATCCTACTTATATCACTACAACCACATTCTTACAACACATCCTGGTTACCAACTTTCTGATAATGCAGGAGTGGGCAGGCTGAGACAACAAGGAGAAGAGCAAGCATAGTTTGAATGGTAAGTGGAGGGAGAAAGACTAAGACAGATAAGAGCATGGCCAAGAGCAAGAGGGCACCAGATATGAGGGTGCAGAATGGTAGATATATGCTTTCCTGGGTGTGGAAAGACTTAGGAGAGAGAGCAGAGACAACTAGGGAAAAGTAGATAAAAAGACAAAAGTATAGAGTTGTAGTGGAGTGATAAGGAGTATGACAAAGACATAGCTAAAAGAGGAAGATAGAGCACAGTCAGATAGTGTTACGAGGCACTTGCTTTGGCACCTCATAACACGTTTCTTTTTCCTTTTTTCTTTTTCTTTATTCTTACTTACTAGTAAAGTGTAGTATTATTACTACAAGTGTGAGCTTAGCTCCACTTTACTTAGTAAG